>JAKWJA010001930.1:0-52413 GCA_027704765.1 Solanum habrochaites | reverse complement strand
TAGTGATAGGAGTAAACATAACGGATGAACGGAACTAGAGCAGTGGAAAGAGACCTTGGGGGAGGGAGACATCTCACACAACGGGACCACACAGGGTGGATGGGACGAGCAACACCAAATGAGTACCATGGATAACCTGAAACTGAAAACCAACATAATGCTGGTAGGCGGATAGGAGACACGCAGAACTGCACCTAGTATATGCGAAACAACCATCAAAATAGTCAGGGGTAGTAAGGGATATGATACAGGAAGGTGAAACAAGGAGAGACATAGGAATCAGAAGAGGGATGGAGCAGAGGAGTAACTAACGTATAAACAGGGTAGATACTGGGTGTATGTGATACTTGCACACAAACTTTACCACACAGTTTTATTTTACTAATAAAACAACCCACAACATGAGTACCAGAGAAGAACTGAAACTGAAAACAACAGAATGCTGGTTACTATCGAAATGTTACGGAAAAGCTTCAAAGTGACAAGACCGGTGGCGTGCAGGAGCACAACCGCAAAATGATTGACACAACACTTAGAATGAGAGCACCGACAAAATGTACAGAAAGGGGGTGGACGTTAAGGGGACTGTGTAGCAAGCGGCAGGGAAAGATCTGCACACACCGGGGGACCACACAGGGGTAGGGGACGAAGAACACCCACAAAGGAGGAACCATAGGAGAGACCGGAAACGGGAAAACACAGAATACTGTACGAAGCGGGAAAGGGACTAAGATCGAAAAAGGGTACAGACAGGGGCGGGCACAGGGATACACACGCAAATTAGGACCAAAATGTGAATGGAGACACACGAGAAAGAGCATAAGCAACGACCCAGACTCCACTGAACAACAACAAGGGCGAGAAGCATGAAGAAGCACCGCCAGTGCCCCAGGAAGACGCAAGGCCGCAATGCCAGAACCATGTGGGGAAGTATGGGCAGGAGCAGTGAGCATAATTAACACTTTTCAGATCATTATGTTGACACGAAAAAAAACCGCCCATCTACTCGATGTCGGTTCGTACACCCATTCCCCTAATCTACGTGTCGGTTCGTGAACCCCGACCCCTAATGCTACGTGTCGGTTCGTGACACCGATCCCTAATTCTACGTGTCGGTTCGTGACACCCGTCCACTACTCTCATCAACTTTAGTTTCATCAAGCTCTTTTATACCAAGGCATCATCAGATCTCATTACAAGGCAGATTAGGGTTTTTCAGATTTATGATTCAATAGCGTCCATCTACTTACTTTATCACATTACGTAATCACATTCATACAATTACAATTAAGCATATAGAAGTAATAAAAAAATTAAAAACTACCCCATACTATCATTCGCTATTAAGAGTTTACTACGAATAGCAATAAAAACCATAACCTACCTCCACCGAAGAATCGCGATCAACATCTATCTTCCCAAGCTGCGCATTCCTCTCTCTCGATCGATCGTTTCTCCCTCTCTGTTCTTTCTATTTTTCTTATTCAAAACCCTTTTTTCTTTACCCTATAATCCATATAAACCTAAGTATAAAGAAATGTATAAAATACAGCACTTTAAATTTAGGCTTATCTCCTTTAACCGCTAAGAAATTGTATTTTAATATTCAACCACTAACTTTATAATTATAAGCAGGAATGTCCAAAACGCCCCTAAAACATATAACCGAAATCCCCCAGCCTGGGAGTAACGCATGTCTGTGACGGCCGTGTGCCTGCCGGTCCGCCGCCTGCTTCCGTCACAGAGTTAGGACCAGATTTCAGATAATGTCACTGTGAACTGCCCGTCATGCATGAAACGGTTCGTCCTTCCACCCCGTCGTGACGTTTCAATAGAGTCGATCTCAGTATCCAATTTTCGATTCTAAGTGTTTTGGAATGGGAAGAGGGAAGACCCCCCCCAAAAAAAAACAAAATAGCGACGGTCCGTCTTGCCATGCACGGTCCGTCATGGATCGTCGACTCACCATGTTTTCCAAAAATAAAATCGCTGCTCCAAAACGACTAAACAGTCTGTTACAATATATACCAATTTAACCAATACCCATCGTTCTCCTCGAACGATCATAAGAAGAAAAACAAGGCAAAAGGAGTACCTGAATCAAAAAATTAAAAACCAGATTGGGTATCTTTCTTGCATCTCAACCTCCTTCTCCCAATTGACCTTCAACTGGATCCGATTCTTCCATTGGACTTTGTGGATGCACTCTATCCTTGATCTCAACTTGCGAATTTCTCTATCTAGAGGGCAAACATGCTCATCCGCAAAGTCAAATTTTCATCAAGCACACGGATCCCACGAATGATGTAGGTTCCATCCCCCTGGTATCTTAAATCAAAGCATCGGACTATGGAATACCTGTATGCACTCCTGACAGCCCTGGAGGAAGACTAATTCATAACCACTCCCCACTCGCGTAAGTACTTCAAATGCCCAATATACCTCGGCTTAGCTTCCTCTTTTACCAAAACCGCATCACAAAAACAACAGCAAAAAGCAAAAATTTATGGGGGTGAAACCTTCAGCAAAGTCTTGCTCACCCTCCATGACTCCAGTCCTAAACTTTCGATCATGCCTCTTTTTCCTACTTTGAGCCGCTAAAACTTTCTGACTAGATTTCACGTTCGCTAATGAATCCCTCAAATGTCTGTACCAAAAAAAAAAAAAAAAAAAAAACCACTGTCACCCTCGAATGCATCAAACCAACCAATGGAGACCTACATCTCCCCATACAATCTTCGAAGAGCCATATCAATACTGGAGTGATAGCTATATTGTGAAAACTCTGCTAAGGTAAGAAGTTTATCCCAATGACCACCAATTCTATCACCCATCATAAGCATATCTTCCAACACCTGAATTGTTCGCTCAACTGCCAAATACGTCTGATGGGTGAATGCAGTACAAGGTCCAACCTAATACCTAATTCAGCATGACAAAAAATGTTTTCCCAAACTTGGAATTAACTGCGTACCTCTATCATGATATGATGGCAAGTGTAACTCCATGCACCTAACAATTCGGAGAGTGTAATAGTCTGGCTAACTCTCTGCATATGTAAGTCACCTAACCGGCAAAAAAAATAAAATGAGCAGACTTATTTAACCTGTCCACATTACCCAATAGAATCCAAACTTGCCCATATGTCTTTGGAAGACAACAACCAAAGAAGTCCATTGCCATTCTCTCCCACTTCCATTCAGGAATGGGCATTTCTGAAGTGTTCCATCCATGCCTCTGGTGTTCATACTTTACTTGCGAAAAAAAAAAAAAGAAACCCAAAAAAAAATAAAACCCAAAAAAAGGAAAAACAAAAAAAAGATAAAAAAAAAAAAAAAGAAAAGACGCACCCCCAAAACCAACCATTTTTACATTTTCACAACAAACACACATACTCACTAATTTCGCTCTTCATTCTACTCCACCAAAAGTTTTTCTTTAAGTCACGTTATCATCTTGGTTTCGCCAGATGTATAGAATATCCGCACTATGAGCCTCTTTTTAATTTTTGTTGTGGATCAATCTCAACACTGTTCACACATACCCTTCCTTAATTTTCAAAAAACCTTCCCTCTCCTTCTTAAACTTCTTTAGCCTCTCCTCGCACCCCTTATCCGGATCCGAGATCAGTTTCTCATCAGTAAACGGCTTTCCCGTAAATAAAAAATAAAATTTCAAGAAAGGAGATCTTGCCTCCATACTGGCCGAAAATACTCCCTTCTCATTTACTCTAACCGTCATAAGTCATTACCAGAGTATCTGAACTTTCTAGCCAATGGAGCGTCTATAAAACTAGTACGTGGGCGTAAACTACCCATGCTCCCGCTTTTCTACTTAAGGCTGTCTGCCAAAACATTAGCCTTTCTGGGTGATACAAGATGGTAATAACTTCGTAGTCCTTCGTAGAATTCCCTCCATCTCCTCAAAATGATCTAACGAAATTTCAAGTCTTCTGATAATAAGAAATACGGTAGGCTCGATGATCCGTCTAGACTTCACACTTAACCCATATCGATAGTTTCTCCAAAATTCTTTATGCAAACCCTACCGCAGCCAACATCCAAATCGTGGATCTGATAATTACGTCATGCACCTTGTAATTGTCCTCGAAGCTAAGCATTACATTTTTCTCTTGCATTAGCACTGCACCAAACCAATAGATCATCACAATACCCCGAAGTTTTTACCCTCTAGCTGGCAAGGTAAGGATAGGTGCATAAGTCAGCAAAAAATTCTTGAGTTTCGTGAACGTTTCCTCACAGTCATCTGACCATACAAATGGAACATTCAGTGCTTAGTCAAGTCTCGTCCAGTTGGGAGGCAATAGAAGAGATCCCTTGGACAAATCGACGGATAGCTGGCTAAACAACAAGGCTCCATTTATTTCGACACTATTAGTCTGGTTACCCAATTCTTCACGTTCCTAATCTTAGAAAGGATCCACCATCCATTCTCATCCATTAGAACACGTGCCCCAAGAAGGACACTGAACTTAGCCAAAACAATAACACACTGGCGAATTTGGCAATAAAGCATTTGTCTCCCTCACATTTCCAACCCAATGCTCAAATGCTCCTCATTTTTTTCCTCTCAACTCTTGGAGTATATCAGTATATCATCATTAAATCGATCACAAGAGATCCAGATATGGCTTAAAACCAAAACTCCGTTCATCAGCTCATGAAAGCAGCGGGGCATTCGTTTAGGTCCAAAGACATTGAAGATGTCACGACCCAAAACGGCCGCGATTGGCACCCACACTTAAAAAGCAACCAGATACTATTTGAGCAACCAGCCCATCCAATTCCAACAGTTTTCAACATAAATTAACAAAATATAATGCGGAAGACTAAAAAAATATGTAATGAAATCGATTAATAACTTATAAAACTCAATTACATTTATTTCCAAAACCTGGAATTCCTCACCACCAGAACATCTATCCTCAAATTACTCAATCAAAGAGTATTTAAGAAGCTAAAATAGAAAAAACTAGTCCATGCCGGAACCTTCAAGGCATCAAGACATGAAGAAGATGATGCCGTTCAAGCTAGAATCATTAGCTCACCCTGAGATCCGCCGTGAATGAAGACGGAAATTCCAAGGTTGAGTTGAAGACTATGGTACGTTTGCTGCACGCCACAAATAACAGAAAACATTACAAGTAGGGGTAAGTACAAAACACGATTAACTGAGTAGGTATCATCGGCCAACTCAAAATAGAAAACAGTAATATATTAAAGTATATCGTAACATCGAAAAAAACTAAAAAAACACATACGCATCATGTAGCACCAACAAGTTCATAATCTCTCATAAGCACCGCCAAAGTTCACCCATGAGGACTCAAGCCTCAATCCATACCATTTGGGAATTAGGTTCTTAGATTACTATAAACATATTAACGGACTTATCAAGATTCAATTATGCTTTATTTCTCTCGAATGTCGGTACGGTGCCCTCCGCTCCCTATCCTACGTGTCGGTCCGTGAACCCGATCCCCTAATTCCTACGTGTCAGTTCGTGACACACGATCCCCTAATTCTTACGTGTCCAGTTGGTTACACTCGATCAAAAAAAAAAACCCTTTTCTACGTGTCGGTTCGTAGACACCCGATCCCCTAATTCACGTGTCAGTTCGTGACACCCGATCCCCTAATTCTACTGTTCGGTTCGTGATACCCGTTCCACTACTCTCATCACTTAAAGATAAATATTCATCAAGCCTTCTTTTATAACGCAAGGCATCATCAATCCATTAAACAAGGCAGATTAGTGTTTTTCCCAAGCTTTTAGGATTCTAGCGCTTCTCATGTTATTTATCACAATAGGTATCACATTCTACCAGCCTACAATTAACCAGCCTATATGACAGGTGTCCAATCTACGCCAGGCCATATCATTCGCTATTAAGAGTTTACTATAGAGCAAATGCATAAAAACCATAACCTACCACCGAATATCGTGAGCCTTTCTCTATCAATCGATATTCTGCCCTCGCTTTGTTCTTTTCTTGTTTTTCTTATTCAAAAAAAAAAAAGCCCTTTTTCTTTACCCTAATAATCATATAATTAAGTATAAAAGATAAACAAAAGTACCCACTATAAATTTAAGGTTATCTTTCTTTACCCTCAAAAATTTGGATTATTATATTCAACCACTAACTGTATACTTATAAGAAGAGGGAATATTCCAAGACCCCCTTAAACATTTAATCAGAATCCGACCCAGCCTGGGATTACGCAGCTGGTGACGGGCTGCGTGATCGGCCTAGCGACGGTCCGTCCTGCTGCTTCCATCACAGAGTTCAGAGACCAGATTTCCTAAAGGTTGTGCGGCCTCTCATGCATGATACTGGATCCCGTCTCATTACAAGAACCACCCTCTGACGTTCGAGAGATCGCATACTTAGTAACCAAATTTTCGATGATTTCTAGTGTTTTGGAACGAGACACCCCGACGGTCTGATGCCATGACGGTCCGTCTTGTGGGTCCGTCGACGTCACCCAGGTTTTTCCAAAAATAACATCTGCTGCTCAAAACGACTCTAACAGGTCGTTACTATATAGACCAACTTTACTCTTTAGTTCGGATCAACTAGGACGAACGATCATAATAAGAAACAGGCAAAGGGAGTACCTGAATCTGTAAACAGGTGTGTGTATCTTTTCTTGCATAGCCGCCTCCTTCCTCCCAAGTGGTTCTTCAAGCTGGCTATTCTTCCATGAATTTGATGGATGCAATCTCCCTGACTCACTTGCGAATTTCTCTATACTAGAATGGCACAGGCTTACTCCTCATAAGTCCAAATTTTCATCATCAGAACGAATCCCAACAAATGATGTCGTTTCCATCCCATGGTATCCTTTGCAGCAATAGACACATAGAAATACCGGATCACTCCTGACATCCCTTGAGGAAAGGCTAATTTCATACGCCACCCAACAACAACTACTCGCTTAGTACTTCAAAGGGCCCAATATACCTCGGCTTATCTTACCTCTTTTACAAACCGCATCACACCCTTCATGGGTGCAACCTTCACAAAACTTGCTCACCCTCCAGAACTCCAAGGTCCTAACCTTTTCATCTGCATACTCCTGTCTGCCATAACATATAATCTGAGCATCTAACAGTTTTTGTTGGAATAGCTCACCTTCTCTAATGATCCCTCAAAAGGTCAGTACCCCAAGGTGTGGGGGGGGGGGGGGAAACCTCGAATGGCATCAAACCAACCATGGGAGACATACATCTCCTCCAAAAATTGCTTCGAAAGGAGTCATAGCATCTTGAGTGAAGACTCTTATTGTAATGAACAACTCGGCTAAGGTAAGAGTAATCAAATAAACACAGACAACATGACCACGAAAAAAAAAAAAAAAAAAAAAAAAAAAAAAAAAACACATTCATCACACATGCATGAAGCATATCTCCACCCCTGTAATGTTCGCCGCACTACAAGACTGCCCATCGGTCTGGGGTGAAATCAATTACTAAGGTCCAACCTAGTACCTCATCAGCATGCAATGTTTCTCCAAACTTAGAAGTAAACGTGTACTCTACTGTAGATGGAACTGGCACGCCTGCAACCATCAATGTCTGAGATGTAGAGTCTAGCTAACGTCTCTGTCTTGTAAGTCACCTTAACCGGAATGAATGAGAGACTTATTTAACTGTCCCAATTACCCAATATAATCAACTGCCAATGTCTTTGGAGACACAACCACGACTCCATTGCAATTCCTCTCCCACTATCCATTCAAATGGGCATTCTCTGAAGTGTTCCTCCAGGCCTCTGGTGTCATACTTTACCGTGCTGACAAAAATTAGACATTTGTCAACAAAATCACAATGTCGCGCTTCAATCTACTCCACCAAAAGTGTTGCTTTTAGGTCACGGTTAACATTTTGGGTTGCACCAGGATGTATAGAAGATCCGGAACTATGAGACCCTCCTGTAGAATAGTGTGGATCAAATCATCAACACGTAATTCAACACAAAGAACCCTTCCCTTAATTCTCAAACACCTTCTCACTCATTATTTTGCTTCTTAGCCTCTCCTCGCAACACCTTTCTCGGCTAGCGAATCAGTTTTCTCATCAATAAACTGCTTTTCCCTAATTTTGGTCAAGAAAGGAATATCTTGCCTCTACATGGGGGCCAAAAATCCCCCTTCTTCTTTTACTTCTAACTGCATAAATCATTTGCCAAGTCTACCCTCTCTATCCAATGGGCGTCTAGAAACTTGTAAGTGGCTAAACTACCCATGCTCCCTTCTTTTCTACTTAAAGGCGTCTGCCACAACATTATCCTTTCCTGGGTGATACAGATGGTAATATCGTATCCTTCAGTAGCTCCAGCCATCTCCTCTGCTCAACTTCAAACTTTCTGAGTAAAAGACATACTGTAGCTACGATTATCCGTAATAGTAAAAAAAACTTCAGGCACTTAAACCGGGGGGCATATAGATATTGTCCTCCATTGCTTTAAAAATGCAAACACTACCGCCGCCAACGCCAAATCGTGGGTCGGATCATAAAAAAAAAAAAAAAAAAACTTCATCCAACCATTTATTGCCTCGAAGCATAAAGCCTTACGTTCTTCTCTTGCATTAGCAACTGCACGCCAACCAGAATAGGATGCAGCACAATCACAACGAAGTTTTTACCCTCTACTGGCAAGGTAAGGTAGGCGCAGTAGTCAGGCAAGGCTTGAGTTTGTGAAAGCTTTCCCTCACATTCATCCGACCATACAAAATGGAAAATTCTTCTGCTTAGTCACGTTCGTCAGTTGGAGCAATAGAAAAATCTCTTGACAACCATGTAATAGCTGGCTAAACCACAAAGCTCCTTTTTCTGACACATTTAGTAGGTCTTACCCAATTCTTCACGGTCTCCAATCTTAGAAGGATCCACCATCACTCCCATCCTTGAAACACGTGCCCCAAGAAGGACCCTGATCTAAGCCAAAACTCACACTTGAGAATTGGCATAAAGTTTTTTCTCCCTCAACATTTCCACACCATGCTCAACTCCTCAGGTTCCTTCTCACTCTCTGGAGTATATCAGTATATCATCAATAAATCGATCCAAAGAGTTCCAGATATGCTTAAAATCCCGTTCATCAGCCATGAAAGCAGCATGGGCATCCGTAGCCAAAGGACATTACCAAAATTCATAATGCCCATACCTGGTTCAAAAGCAGTCTTTGGCACATCTTCTTCCCGTATTTTCAATTTATGAAGAACCAGACCTCAAGTCGATTTTTTGAGAAGGTACACGACCTTGTAACTGATCGAACAAATCATCAATGGGAGGAAGAGGACACCTGTTTTTAATAGTTTCTTTATTTAGTGACGCTAATCGATGCACATCCGAAACTCCCATCTTTCGTCGTCACAAACCAAACAGACACCCAGGGATGCCTTGGTCTAATGATCTTTTCTCAACACTCTTGAAGTTGCCTTTAACTCCCATTAACTCTGCTGGATGCCATTCTATAAGGGGGTATGGAAATGGGGCGAGTGACGCCGGTTCAAGATCGATAGAAGTCAATATCTCTATCCTGGCAACCAGGAAGGTCTGCCGGAAACCCCAACACTAAAAACTTCGCGGACTATCGAACCGACTCAATTGATGGCACTTGTGTAGTATCATCCCGGAGGTTGTGCCAAGAAAGCTAAACACCTTCCTACCCATTCTCTTAGCACGAAGAAAGGATACGATACGAACCGGATTGGAGTGTAAGTCACCTTCCCACTCTAAGATCTGTCCCCAGGCTTGGCCAAATGTTTACAGTTTTAGCATTACAATCTAAGATTGCAAAATTTGGAGAAAGCCCATCAATACCCAGAATTCATGAATCCAACCATTTTCTAAGATAACGCCACATCTACTGATATGCTCCCCCAAAAGTCACCTGACAGACTGATCCCTTTTCAACTATCACGACTCACCCACCGGAGTAGAACACGAATAGGCATTTCAGCAATTCACAATATAAATTAGACGGCATATCAAATGAGGAGATACATATTAAAATGTGGACCCGATCAAATAATACAGAAGCCATGCATCACAAAACCAAGAATTACCTGTGATAACAGCATCTGATGCCTTCTGCTGCAGCCGCCCAGAAAGCGTAACAATGGGCCATCACCTGTCTTCCCGTGCCCCTACCATTTTGCTGTAGTGGCTCCAGTTTGCCCGTTACCCTGCCGTTTTTGTGACCACCATTACATCCGGCCACCGCGTTATCCAGAATACGGGCCTCTACAGACCACCATTACCTCGGCCACCGCGTTATCCAGAATAACGACCTCTACCATGACCACCTCTTCCTCTAGACATATGGGGGTCCTATAACTCTGTTTTTGGACAATTTCTCCTAATATGTTCCATCTCCCCACAGCCATAACCTCCCTGGAGTCACGCATAGTCTCTCAGAGAAGTGTGACCGGTATGAGGTTGGACCCCCAACTACAGTCTGTATGAAGACGAATTGTCCGGACTGAGTAACCTCCTGACCCTTCCTCTAGAGTAAAAACATTAAAACGCCCCTCCCTTTCGAAACCTTTTGATGTCGATGCCATGTTGAAGTCATCTGGCTTCACTCCTTCCCACCTCTATCACGAAGTTCGACCACTTCTTGCAGATTTTGCCGTACCGCGATCCTGTAAGGCTGAAATCCCGCACTTCTGACCCACCCCTTCACAAAACGTCGAATCCGTCTTTTTGGACTTAAACAAAGTTGGGTGGCATACCTGGATAATGCACAAAACTTGCCTCATATGCAGTAACCGACATCCGACTTGCTCTAAGGCTAAAGAACTCTCTCTTTTCCTATCTCTCAAAGTCCGGGAATATACTCTCCATAAACAAGCTCGAAATGATGCCCAAGTAAGGTTGTGCCTCTGTTGGTTGACACTCACCATGTGACCGCCACACATTTTTGGCGTGCCCTTGAAACTGATAAGTCACAAACTCACCCAAACCGTTCTACTATACCCATCTTGTGTAGTAGCCTCTGACAGTCACCCAGAAAATCGTAGGCATCCTCAGATTCAGCACACTTGAAGACGTGAGGTTTCAATTCAAGAACTTACTGACATTTCATGTCTGATCATTTGTCATTATAGCCCTGTGTCCGAGGAAACATGCTATTTTCCAATAGGCATCCATGCGGGGGATCCCTAGTAAGCTGCAATGTTGTACCTCCGTACCTGTGTGCTGGTGGCAGAAAACACTGGAGGTGTCTACCCTGATCAGATAACCCTCTAAATTAAGCAAGAACCTATGTGAATCAGGCTCTGGGTAGGTTGGGTGGCAATTCCTCAATGCTGGCACTTGTTCATTCTCCCCATCCCCCCCACCCTCCTTACCACTTCCTCTAGTTGGTGGAGGAGTCACCGCCCTAGTATAGATGGCTAAGTGCTCGTCCTCTCCTCTAAGGACGGCCCTCCCCTACCTCAACCACGCCTCTGTGTCGCTGCTTCCTCCTCGAGCTACGGTCCCCAGTGGCTGGCTCAGACGCACCCTGTCCGCTGGTGCTGTGGTTGAACGTAGTCGTTGCTGTATTCTAACCATCTGGAAATAGAGTGAATATGGTCATATACCAATTTTTATCACCTAGATACAATTGGATCCAAGTAATAGCCACTAAAGAAGCAGGATAGACTTTTCCTAAAGTCCTATAGCCTCAAAACAAGTAAAGTCGTGCCCCTACCGTTCCTTAAGATTCACTAAACCTGTTCTTGTTGTATTATACCAACGACCTACTGCTCTGTACCAATTTTGTCACACCCAAAACGGGCGCGACTGCCCCCACACTTATCATCTATTTGAGCGAACAACCATCCATTCCCAACGTTTGCAACCATAAAGAACAAATTATGCTGAAAGACTTAAAACTCATTAATGAAAATGGATTAATAACTTATACCCATACTACTTTTATTCCCACACCTGGAAGTCATCACCACAAGAACATCATCCTCAAATTACTAACTAATTAGTATCTAAGAAGTCTAATAAGTAAAAAAAACATTCCATGCCGGAACTTCAAGGCATCAAGACATTAAGAAGTGATCCAGTTCCCAGCTAGAAGCATTAGCTCACCTGAGATCCGACTGATGAGACTGTCTAGATGTTCGGTTGAGTTGAAGACGATGGTACGTTGGATGGCACTCCACAAATAACCAGAAAACACTTACAGTATGGGGTCAGTACAAAACCTAGTATTGAGTAGGTATCATCGGCCCAACTCCAATAACACAGTGATATATAAAATAATATCGTCAATCAACTACAATACTCACATGTAGGCCCACAAGTTTCGCTATCATTTAATAAGCACCGCCAATTCACCCATGAGGACTCAAGCCGTCAATGCCAGATACCCATTTGGAAATTAGGTTCATTAGATTGATATATTAACTGCTTGTTCAAGATTCATTATGCTTATTTCTCTCGTGTCTGTACGATGACACCCGCTCCATATACTACGTGTCGGTTCGTGACACCCCGATCCCCTAATTCTACATTCGGTTCGTGACACCCGTCCCCTAATTCTACGTGTCAGTTGTGAACACCCAATCCCTAATCTACGTGTCAGTTCGTGACACCCGATCCCGAATTCTACCGTTATCGGTTCGTGACACCCGATCCCCTAATCTACGTTTCGTTCGTGACAACCCGTTCCACTACCTCATCAACTTTAGTATATCAAGCCTTTCTTTTATACCAAGGCCTCATCATCTCATTAACAGGCAGAATTAGGGTTTTTCATGATAGGATTCAATAGCTTCCTTCATGCTTATTTATGCACATTATGTAATCACATTCATACAAGCATACAATAAGCATATAAGGGTTACAATACTACCCAATACATATCATTCGCTATTAAGAGTTTTCTACGAAAGCATAAAACCCATAACCTCCTCACCGAAGATTCGTGATCCAGCAAGATACCTCCAAAAGCTGCATCCTTCTCTCTCCTCACTCTGATATTCTCCCTCTCTCTATTCTTTCTAGTTTTTCTTATTCAAAGCCCTTTTCTTTTACCCTAATAATCATATTTAAGTATGAAAGATGACAAAAGTACCCCCTAAATAAATTTTAAGGTTATCTCCTTTACCTAAAAATGGATTATATATTCAACCACTACTTTATAATTATAAGCAGGAATAGTCCAAAACGCCCCTTAAAAACATTTAACAGAAATCCGACCCGCCTGGGATTACGCAGTCTTGACCCGTGTGCCTTCGACGGTCCTCCTGCCGGCTTCCACACAAGTTCATAGAGACCATATCATTAAAATTTTTGTGACTTGCGGCGGGCGTCTTCATGAGTACGTCCGTCCTGCCACCCGTCGTGAAACTTCAGAAGAGTCATCTTAGTACCCGAATTTTCATATTCAAGTGGTTTTGGACATAAAAGACCCCCCTCGAGCTGTCCCGTTCCTTTCATGACGGTCCGTCGTTGGTTCCGTCGGACTCAACCATTTTTCCAAAAATAAAGCTGCTGCTCAAACTACTAAACATTCGTACATATCCAAACTTATTAACTCTTAAGTATTAGTTTTCACAGAACGATCGACCTATCTGTTTCAATATACCACCGCAGTATCACACAACACCGACGAATATATAATATTCAACCACTAGAACTATCATACTACCGATAATATGCATATCCAAATTTGACTAACTATAACATATCACCAGATGAAAGTTCCATATCTATCCCAATCTATTCTACATCCTTTTGTAAGGCGGTCAATAATCAAATAACACCCTTCAATAACTCTAACGAAATTAATCCTCAATACTCTTTTAGTAGTCATATCATGACACTCATTGATATACACACAATTCATAAAATTGTAGTAGAAATTCTAACCTCAATTAGCGTAATGTCATTCTCATCATTCACCAACTATCCCATATATGTTATGACAACATTAATAGCGTAGTTTTTTTTTCTTTTCAAAGTTACATGTCCATTATCTAGCCATTCCTTTAATCATTCCACTTCCAATTGTGAAACCACCTATACCACACAAGTACTATTCTATCTAGTGACTAAACTGAAAAATATAATACGTTTATGAAGTCTCTTAGATCATTGTTCAACCTAATCATTTAGAAATAAAAAAAAATACTTCGATGAGCCATTGACTAACTCAACTCTTTCGAATTGACATTTCAACTATTAAACCACACATTTTTTTCCCCAGTCTATATCACTTTTCATCTTATACCAATCTAACATTCATCAACCATACACATACACAAACCAACTACCAGAACACATGAATAAACTACCACACGATACATCTTCAATGTAGTGAAGCAATAAACATCACAATCGGACCAAATACGCACGCTAGAAGATCCAGAAGTGAAGATTTTTTTTCTAACAGTCCTTATCCTCTCGAAGATAGTACAACGTCTCCATACGATCCTCGAGACTCTACTTAGACTCACTTATACCCACTTGAGATCTATGATCCTGGGGCTCTGATACCATTTTATCATGACCCCAAATGGTGTGATGACACTTTTCCTTAGTCTTACCCCCAAGACTAGTCACCTAAACACAACTAATTGAATCCATGTGAATCTTACAATCACCCTAATTACCCCCAAAATCTGGTCGTCACATGTACAAACATCTAAAGTATTACAATTGAATTTAAAGAAAATATAAGTCTTATATATCATTGTTTTTAGAGTAGAACAAAATCATAAACAGGAGTAAGAAGGTCCGCTGAGATGACAAACAACTACCTCACAAATCTTCAAGAAGCCTCGGATTATAAGAAAATATATCACAAAAGTCCGGGTTAGTAACCTACAAAAAGATTGTAGAAGTAAGGGGTGAGTACCAAACCACACGGTACTCAACAAGCAAACCTCTAAACACAAGTTAAGGGGATGAAATACGGGTACTCCTACCACCCCAATCGAACCTCCACAACGCATAAAAATCAGCCCACCCTAACAACTCATAGTTTACATAACACATAGCTCAACAACAAAACTTTGACAAATTACATATCCTTACCAACAACACTTCAACAAATTACATCTTCTCAACAACAACACTTCAACAAATGACATATCCTCAAAAACAACACTTCAACAAATGACATATCCTCAAACGACAAGTTTCATATTCATCACTCCAATTCTGCAAAAATGCAGTCACACGATCAGCAAAACACAATATCAATTTCACTACTGATAAGTATGTGCACTGCATGAATGTAATGTCAAGTATATGATGTATGTCTGACTTAGTGATACACACCCCCGTCTCTCAGTTTTGGACCCATGGGGGACATATCTGTCCATGCAACTGTTGCAGGAGCGCACGACATGAACCCTCGATAATAGTACCTCGCGGCGCGCGATACGTACCACCTCGAAATATTAAGCCTACTCATCGCGGCTACATACGTTCCGCTCGAAATGGTACATCCCTGAAGTTCTCATTCTTTCTCATGCACATAACCTTTTCACAACCATGTCTCCAAATAATGCCAATGACTGTCACACAAATAAGAATAATCAATCACCATTTTCATAACATAGCACAATTCACACAACAACCAACAATGAATTCATCAAGTCTTTCAAACCATTCTCCATTACAACACATCACACACACCCATTATTCACATTGCCTTTTATTACCTTTTGTTTTCATCATTAGAATTAATCAATTGGAAAGTCAATCCATCACCATTTTAATACTCATTACTCCTTGATTCCCGACCTATACCACAAGGACATACACGCATTCCATACACTTAACAAGGGTTTAGAAATACACTTGCCTCAAATAGTCGAACAATGACTCCAGAACTTGAGCCTTCCCTTTTCGTTGAGCTTTCAAACCGATGCAATCTATCCAAATATATAATCACGAACAAGACCCATATTACTATAGGTTTAGACTAGAACCCAAAAACTCACTCAATTCTATAATCAAGTTCTTAAGGCTTGATCCCAACTAATATGCAACTCTCATATTTTACAAATTTCAAGTCTAGAGTTAAGTTCTAACTTCTCCAATTTCATAAATCTAATAATATTCATGTAATACAATATAATCAATTTGATTACCTATAACTATATGTTAAAACTTCAATTATAAAGTGATAATACAATGTAAATTCCAAAATTTAAGTCAAATTATATCACCTGCAACCTCCGCCAAGAAACAGTAACCCTATTTCCATAATTTATAGCCAATGATTAACCTATAATTATTTTATTATCAATTCTCAATAATTGGCCTTAATTTTCCAATCCAAGTTTAAGTTGACAGTCATTACTATACATATATAAAAAGATTAAATTTCCACCAAATATAATAGTAATAATAATAATAATTAGTATACAATGACTTCTGTGCATAATCACAAGTTCGCATATTAATATAAATTATACACGTTTTAATCTAAAAATCTACTCCTAGATATATAAAAAAAATTTATAGAAAAAATGAAAATAATTACCGTGACGCCTTAAAATGAACATATCAACTTTTCTCCTCCTTTTTCCTTTTTTTCTCCCTTCCTTTTCTTTTCTTCCTCTACGTATTTTATTTTTGTTTTGTTCGTTCTTTTTCAAACTTTTAGCCTGAGACTTTAGGGCACTTTGCCCTTTCTTTTATTATTATTATTATTATTATTTGATTTATTTATGTAATTTCCTTTTCTATTTATTTTTTCCCCATTATTATTAGCAACAAAATAATCCTTTATTAAATCTGAAAATTATGTCATTCATTCTTATAAGTAATATATTTATAAAATCTACTAAAAAAGTTAATGTAAAAATAATGGTTAAAATTTCTAAAACGACTAAGAGGGTCGTTACAATTTGCTTTATTAAAAGTCTTACATTCACAACTCATTTATTCCATTTTCGCTCTTAGTAATATTCATAGCTCATACTTTTCATATTCATAACTCCTAAAAATATTTAATTTAAAACACGGGATATTGCATAATTACCCCCTCAACCTATACCTGAAATCTCAGAGGCACACTTATGCTATACTAAGGTCCTATTACCCTCCTGAACTTATTTTATTAATAATTTTCTATTCTACTCCATTTCGTCCTACGTGGCACTATCCTTGTGGGCCCAACCGCTGGTTGACATTTATTTTCCAAACAAGTGCCACGTAGACCGAGAGGGTAGAAAATTACTTTATAAAAATAGTTCGGGGGTATAGGACCCCTTATCTAATATAAGGGGTGTCTGAGATTTGAGGATAACTTGAGGGGGTACTTATGCAGATCCCGTGTTTTAAATTAATATTTTTAGGAGTTATGAATATGAAAGTATGAGTTATTTTTTCCCCATTATTATTAGCAACAAATAATCCTTTATAAATATCTAAAATTATGGGGCACTCCATTCTATACGTCATATATTTATAAACTCTACTAAAAAAGTTAATGTAAAAATAATGGTTAAAATTCTAAAACGACTAAGAGGGTCCGTTACATTTGCTTTATTAAAAGTCTTACCTGGCCAACTCATTTATTCCATTTTCGCTCTTAGTATATTCATACTCATACTTTCATATCATAACTCCTAAATATTTAATGTAAAACGACGGGATATTGCAAATTTACCTACCCTCAAACCTCATAACTTAACTCTCAGAGGACACTTATGCTATACTAAGGTCCTATTATTACCCTCCTGAACTTATTTGTAATTAATAATTTTTTCTATTCTCTTACCCCTTTTCGTCCGACGGGGCACACGTGTGGGCCCAACCTGGTTGGCATTTATTTTCAAACGTGTTCACGTAAGACGAGAAGGGATAGAAAATTACTATAAAATAAGTTCAGGGGGTAATGGACCTTATATAATTAATGTGTCTAGATTTGAGGGATAAATTGAGGGGGTACTTATGCATTATCCCGTGTTTTAAATTAAATATTTTTAGGAGTTATGAATATGAAAAGTATGAGTTATTTTTTCCCCATTATTATTAGCAACAAAATAATCCTTTATTAAATCTGAAAATTATGTCACTCATTCTTATAAGTCATATATTTATAAAATCTACTAAAAAAGTTAATGTAAAAATAATGGTTAAAATTTCTAAAACGACTAAGAGGGTCGTTACAATTTGCTTTATTAAAAGTCTTACATTCACAACTCATTATTCCATTTTCGCTCTTCTAATATTCATAGCTCCTACTTTCATATTCATAAAATCTCCTAAAAATATTATTAAACAAAAAACGGGATATTGCATAATTACCCCCTCAACCTATACCTGAAATCTCAGAGGCACACTTATGCTATACTAAGGTCCTATTACCCTCCTGAACTTATTTTATTAATAATTTTCTACCCCTTTTCGTCCTACGTGGCACTATCTTGTGGGCCCAACGCTGGTTGACATTTATTTTTCAAACAAGTGCCACGTAGACCGAGAAGGGATAGAAAATTACTTATAAAATAAGTTCAGGGGGTAATAGGACCTTAATATAATATAAGTGTGTCTGAGATTTGAGGGATAAATTGAGGGAGTACTTATGCATTATCCCGTGTTTTAAATTAAATATTTTTAGGAGTTATGAATATGAAAAGTATGAGTTATGAATATTACTAAGAGCGAAAATGGAAAAAATGAGTTGTGAATGTAAAACTTATTTTAGCATCATAATAGGTAGTTAAATTTAGAAAAAAATATATCAAATCCCTCTTAAACTTGTCCGTAAAACTCACTTTAGCATCATGATTTTATGGGTATTTAAATACCCCTTAAACAAATTTCAAGTGAATTAGATACCACCTTATGCATACAATACCAGTTTCATAATTGGAAGGTGATGTACACACGGATCACATAAGAGCCACCTCAACGACACATTAATAACACGTTAGATTGTGAAACGAGATTAATTTCATTTCTTTTTCTTTTTTCACATCATTTTTTGTTCTCATTTTCACTGTTGACTCATCTTCTTCATTTTCCATATTCTATATTATTCCAAAAATCAACACAATACAAAAGTTATTGTTACCCTCTGCAAAAATTCAACACGCACAACATAATTTCTAATAATTTTACGAATATTGTGTGAAGTAGTGAATATATATACGTCGGCAAGTGCTTCAAGGACAACTTTGAAAAATTATCATCATTATTGGAGCTGAGTTTGTTGGTGCTACTCTTGCTCATACTTTTGGGAGTGTTTATTTTCAATTTTATTTTTTTGTTGTTTAACTTAATATTACTCCATATTTTTATTTGCAAGTTTTTTGAAAGCTCGATCTTAACAGCCATGGTTTCTCTAAGGATAACCATCAGCCGCTTCAACGACAATCGCCGGAGTTACTGTTGTTATAACAGGCACATAATCGACAGATCTGATAATGGCTCGCCTGAAAAGAAAAAAATAAAAAAAATAAAATAAAGGAAAGACAGGAAAAGAGTATGTCCAATATTTTTTCCATGGTTGTAGGTGTGAAATTTCTTAACGAGATTTGGTGGTCTCACGGCGGCTAACTCTCACAAGAGGTTTAAACGGTGATGAACGAAGAACAAAGGGGTTAGGATGAGGTCTGGCGTGGTTGAGTTTCGATGAATTTTTTATTCGAGAAATGTTCTCTCGGAAGTGATCGACGGCGGTGGAAACAAAGAGAGCTGGTACAGATTGCTCAAAGAAGACGAAGTGGGACCCACTTATCTTCTCTTTCATTTTTTATGTTATTTACGCGCTTAGAATTATTATTTTTTGCCATGTCAGCCTCTAAGGTGATATTTAATTCACTTGTAAGTTGTTTAACGGGTATTTAAATACATTTAAAGTTACAGTGCTAAACTAAATTTTGGAGACAAGTTTAAGGGAAAATTTATGTATTTTCCCTTAAATTTATGCACAAGTTATTTGACATTTTTTTTCGTCAAAAATTTCTTTGTTCCCTTTTTCTTATTATAAAATGACAAATATAACTTCTAATATCTTAAGCTTTTTTAATTAAGTATATTTATAAAAATATAACTACTCATAACTTATACCCTTTAATTTTAGTCTTGATAATTTCATAACTTACTACTATAGTTTAAATTACTTTCCCTTTTTTACATAATTATTTTTTATTTGACATGATGAGAATATAATACCATATATAAATAGTACCATATTAATAATTATTTATAAGTTTTGTGTTTTATATTATTATAATTAAATAATTTATTCTGAATAATGAATTGATTTATTGAATTCATATTTATTTGATAATGGAAACTATAAAAGTGTTGCTTGTATTTTATTACTTTCTCCTTATTTATTTATTTATTTATTTATGAGAAAATGGTCTAAAACCCTCCCAATCTATATCCGAAATCTCAACTATACACTCCAACTTCGCGGGTGTCCATTACCTACCTAAACTATATTTTTATATATTTTTTACCCGCCTAAGTCATGACCTCAACACATAAACCAACTAAGTCATCCTGCGTGATTACACGCGCTGAAACCCCCACCTTGAAACTCTAATTTTTTGTTTTTCTCCCTTTTCTAGTCCCCCCCCCCCCCCCCTTTCCCTCCTAAACTGAAAGCAGAACAAAGGAACAAAGAAAAATCCAAAAACCCTCTTTTCTCATGTTCAGTTGTTTCTCCAATTTTTAGATTGAAAATGATCCAAATAAGTACATTAGCATCGTCAAAAGAAATGTAGCAAGAAAACAAGAGAAAAAACACATACACCATAGCATAAGCAAAACCAAAATATTCTTCCCGAATTTAATTTTGACCAAGAAGTTTGCAAATTTAGCAAAATTTCGTATTTGCATCTCACTAAAGCGTTGAGCATTGGGTCTGATTTATCCATACAAAGCCTATTCAAGTTTTCATTTTCCATTTTTGATGAGTTTCGAGAAAATTCAAAATTCTAATTAGAGACCTAAATAAGAAATTAGAGCAAATTACAAATCCTAAATTCAAGATTTGAAGTAAAATTGAACATTAACAACTAAACCTTACTTAATTTTGAGAGGAAATCGTGAATTTTTCACAAAAGAAACAAGGATTAGTGGTGGGGGAAGAAGAAGTAATGTTTATTAAAAAGTGGAGATGACTGTTGGAGAAGGATGCATTTTTCGTCAAATTATGCTTCTAACGCGCCTAGAGGCGATGACAACACCTCCCATGACAGGTCAGCATTTAAGTGGGTAGAAAATATATAAAAATATATTTTAGGTGGGTAATAGGACACCCGTGAATTTGGAGTGTGTAGTTGGAATTTTAGGTATAAATTGGAAGGGTTTTAGACCATTTTCTCTTTATTTACTGTATGTTTTCTTGAAGGAAGACTTTGAAGAATATTTTTTCAAGAATAGTTGGGAATTATTTTTACTAGAGATTATTTTTTTTTACTTTGACTTGTAATATATAGTAACTTAAGACACATATTGACAACTTTACTCCTTTAATCCTCTATAATTCTGCTTTTTATTGTAAAACATAATTAATATAACTATCATATTTCAATAAAAAATTATGAAAATAGTTATCATTTTATTTATTTTGTCTCTAGTAAAATCATCGATGAAATAGAAAACAATTATTAATATGACCTTTTGCTTATTTCTTATGCATATGTAACAATTTATTTTTTTTCATATCCTTTTCTTGCTTGAAATGTATTTAGAAGTTTTCTTTTCATTTTTTATTACTTTGTCAATATAATAATGTAGATTATTATTTTTTATATGTCTTATCTACATAATTATAAAAAGAATCTATGCCTATATATTATTTAATTGTGGCCTTTGATGAGATTGTAATAAGACACGTCTTTTATGCAATCAAATTATTTATTTTATTATTTTTGTGATTTTTACCTCTTATATTTTTACGTCATTTATTTCTTTTTACATATAAAATCAATGCACAACTTTAATGTACTTAATGTCATAATAATATTTTATATTAAAGTTATGATAACTCGTGTTTCTTATCTTCTTTATAACTTCAACTCTTAAATATTATTATTGATAACTCTTATTTGTTTTAAAAAAAAGTCTGAAATATATGAATTTTGATCAAAATTGTTGTTATGATACCAAACTTTGAAAATGACATTTTATTCCCTCACACTATTTAATAGTATATTTTGAAGGTATATATGTACACATGTGGACATAATTTTTTTCCCCAGAATTATCAATAATAATGTGTTCACGTGGACACATATACTTATTTAAGATACGCTATTAAATAGTTTGGGGGTAAAAAGTCCTCCATAAAATTTGATACGTAACAACAATTTCGATCAAAGTTTGAATATTTTTTAGACCCTTTTCCCTATTTGTTTCATTGTTATAATTTTTAAAAACATTTCTTTAATATGTAAACAGTAAACAAATGTGAAGATAAAGACGTAACATGGAAGTCAAAAAACAAAATTAATATCAAAATTGATGTTATCATAAATGATTGAGTACTCAAAAGATAGATAAGATTTAAACAAAAAGTATTGTTTTCAACTTAATACATAAATTGTTGTTTCAAAATATGACCTCTAAATTGTTTGTTCTGCATATAAAGTCTATTTAGCATATTGAAAAAAAATATATCGTGTTTCATATGAAGACAAAAATTTACATTATCTTTTATGTCACTGGCTTAAATATAAATATTCCATACTACTTCATTATAATTAAAATTATCAATTTATAGAATTATTTTTTATATATGATAAAATAAATTAATTTTAAAATTTTATTCTGTGAATGGGGAGGTTCAGGATACGGAGTGAGGTAAAGAAAAAATTATAATTTGCGGAAAATAAATTTATATGAGCAATTTTTTCTAAAATATATAAGCCAACCAAACAGAGAAAATTAAGAAACATTTCTAGAATGGAGAAAAGAAATAAATTAAGTAAAAAGAAAAGTATAGATTTTCATAATGGCAACCAACAAATGTTATGAATTACTTCCCATGGATATAGTTTTATACATAATTTACATTCTAATGGGTATATTTATTTGTTTGGTGATTCTAAATTGTATAAAACAGGTTTTTAATTAAATACCAAAAAATTAATTTTTTCAATAATTGGTAACAGTAGCACAAAGATTGCTACATAAATTCACATAATCCCATGAGTTTAAGCAAAAAACATTCAAAATCAAATATTTCCCGCAAAAAAGAATTCTAAAAGCTATAGAAAGACAAATACGAGTTCAAAATCAAATATATTTTTTTTTTTTTAGATAATCTATGAACACATAAACCACACATTATATATTTATCTAGAATTGATTAATATTGTATATATTTTTTTGCGAATTGGTATATAATTTTTATACAATATTTATGTGTAATTGGAGTTTTGTGTTTTAAACTGTATATGACCATCATATATTTCTTTTAATTTTTTTTGGGTAATTTGTTTTTGTATACATATTTTATATGGTCGCTATTTTTTCTTTTGATAATTCTAGGAATTTGTATAATGTCAATATTTTTTTGGTAATATATATTATAGTTATGTATGTGCATCTGTGATTTCATGTTTTTGTTTTTTGAAAACATATTAATGATTAAACGCTTGTATATAATTTCATTTGTTAATTGATATATAGTAAGCTTGAAATATGTTCTATATTTGAGGTGTAACGTTTTATATATACAAAATTTTATTATGTTCATAATTTTTTGTATAGATCGACGAATTTGTATACTTTATTATAATATTATAGAGTGATTTTAACACATTTCTTTTACAAAATTAAATAATTGTATACAAATAGCTATTCCTCTAGACTTTGTATATATTAACTTAATATACAAACCACTATATACATACTTGTAATTTGCTTGATAATACATTCACTACTGTGTTTCCCGAATATTCTTCAGATTTGTCCAGTTCTAATGAGTAGATTCATCTTTTCTGAATCAATGGATTAGCAAAACATTTGACATGCAATAACATACCTCTCGTATCCTCATACATGGATGAAATCATCTATTTCGGATTTTGAAGACTTTAATCTGATAAGTAATAAAGATTTTTTAAAAAAATACTGACAAAAACTCGACAATCATACTAAATATATAATTGTTTGTGAAGGAATCAAGAAAAAATATTGAAGCCATGACTTTTGTCGTTACCTAAGAAATTGAAGATATCGGAGGGGAGAAGGTCAAAAATTTTTCCAATGAAAGTCAAATTAGAAGGGAGAGTAATTTTAGGAAAGATATGGATGAGATAGGAAGATAAGTTTGATGTTTTGACATAAACTTATATAAAAATCTTTGGAATGACTATTTTTATTCTGTATACAAATAGATCGTGAGTCCCATTAATTATGACAAAAAAAATTAAACTGTATTTACTACCTGACAGTAAATAATTAACATACCCTTATTAACTAATTACTAGGAATGTTTTTCCATCCTTATAATTTTCCCTTTTCTTTTTTCAGAGGGAAACTTAAGAAGTGTTTTTGGTGGAAGCCAATAATCCAGAAGGCTATTTTTGTCATTTAAGTAGTCGTGTCAGGTCGAGCAAAAAAATGTCATGCCAAATATATTTTCCGATTAAAAAAATATCCAAACAATATTATAATAATATAATATCACGAATTGTCAAATCATAAACAAAAATAAAAGATCAAAAGCTCTTTGAAACATAGTACGTCATGTGTCACATTCAATACTAAAAATAATATTGTTTAGCAACCGAAATTAGCGACGATCAATATTCCGTCACTATATAACGATGGATTTGCAACGGAACAATCATTTCGTTGCAAGACTAACAAATAATTTTTTGATTTATAATGTTGTGATGAATTTGCAACGGAATATTTAATTTGTCGCTAAATATTAGCGCGAAATTTTGGCGCTTATTTTTTCCTACGAATTTAGTAACAAAGTAGTAGTGACGAATTTGGGCGACAAAATTATTGACGAAAAAAGGCTGCTAAACTTTTAAATATATTAGTAATTTATATGTATAATGACGAAATATCCCAGTCAATGATAATTTCTCTCTCTCTCTCTCTCTATATATATAATATATATATATATATATATATATATATTTTATAGAGAGAGAGCGAGAAGAGAGAGAGAGAGAGATAGAGAGAGATAGAGAGATAGAGAGAGAGCTAGAGAGAGAGAATTTAGTGACTGATCTATATTATATATATATATATATATATTGTATATATATATATATATAATATATATTATCTATAATATCTATATATATATCAGTCCCCATATATTTCTCCAAAGATTCTCTCTCTCTCTCTCTCTCTCTATATATATATAATATTTTCATATATATATAATAATATATATATATATATATATAATATATTTTGAAAAGCGACGGATGTTATAATCCATCACTAATTCCTTTGTAGAACGTTTTAAACTGACATATTCTAGGGCACAAAATTTTCAACATTTCAAGATCCTCTCTAAAAACTCATGCTCTCAAGCTCTGAAACTCCAATGAAGGTTGGCTCTGAAGCTTCCATATCTTCCAATCTCCATCTCGAAGACCTGAAGCTAACATTTTGAAGTCCCCATCTCGAAAGGTAAGAGCTCAAACTCTCATCTCCATTTCGATTTCATTTCGCTCAAACCCAAACTAAATAGGAATATTTTTCAACTCTCTCTGCAAAATACGAACCCCAACTAGGAATTTTTGTTAGATTTCTGCATTTGGATATCAGATTAACTCGAAATACCATTATTTTTAAGTATTAACTCGACACATCATTGCTTTCAATTGAAAACTATGAACCCTAACTCTTAAATCTTTGGTCAGAAACATTTAGTCAGAACCTTTTCACTTGTCGCATCACAGAAAATAGATATTTTAGGAATTTGGGTGTTATTAAAATATGATATTTGAACTCTAAACTCTTTCAATTTCATTTAGCTTGAAGTAAGATTGGTATTTTCTAAAAAATAGGGGTTCTAGAAATTTGAATGTTCTAAAATAGAGGTTTTCTCGAAGTAAAGTTTTCTGAAAAGAGGTGTTATGGTTCAACCAAACCTCTTGTCACATTCGGTGAGCACCCTATAGACGTAACCGATGTCTTCGTCCTCGAAGAGGACTTAGACTATCACTTAACATTCATCATTACATGTCATAGGTTAAAACACAGAAAATTTAAAGAACTTTTACATATGCCTAGTGAGGTTTACATAAACTCTCACATACTAAATATACATACTAAATATAGGGAGTTAACATAGACTCCTCCCATAGGAAGCTTACTTAGGCTTCTCTTTTAGACAACATAATCAATATACCAAAGATAGTCTAATAAGATCGTCTCACATAAAACCATCTAAAACGAGTACAACTTTGGACATAGACATTACGAATTCAATACGCCATATAGGTTTACATCAATGTCTCAAATGATAAAGGAAAGAAACAATGTCTTTAGACAATACAATTACAAAGCTAGAATATAAAAAGGTAACATCCCAAAACATAAGGACCTACCAACACTTGGAGAAAGATGTCGAAGTCTTCTTCAATCGGCCTCCTAAAACTCAATGGACAGAACCTACATATTTGTAGAAAAACATAAGAGATATGAGTTAGTACACCACTTGTACTAAGTACGGAAACAATGAAAGGGACCATTTTTTTAGAAAACATGCTAAGTCATTTGGAAAGGCTTTAATGCACATACAAAAGAGTATATAAAATATAAGGATCACAATAACATAAAACATGTTCATAACCAAAGACAACTTCAATCACAAGAATCATATCAACATATCACACAAAACCCTTACCAACAATCCCATCCCAAGCCTACAAGGGCGATGCTCATGTGAAGCCCCATAACCCCACATAATCAAGTAAACAAGATAGGAGATCATAAGTAATGCTTTGCTACATAAGACATATCATCATAGGTAGTCATCACCACATATAGCAATTTAGACCAATGTCATATTCATTCAATATATCCAACATCATATAAGAGTATCATCATATAAAGTCAACATTTCATATTACATGATATCATAATATATAAGACCATCTCCTAGGTCTCCCTCCTTTTAGAGTTAACTTGTGCAAATGTCTAGGTTGAGTCCCATACCCCTAGCTATCCTAAGTATACCTCTCAAGTCACTCTAATCCATGTCCATCTTCATTACATTTAGACATTCATTTTATTTTTGGGAACAATTGCCTTAACCGACATAGACCATATGAGCTAAATGTGGAATCCGGTGTCATGAAACCCTACACCGAAAAAAGGTGGTCTACTTGCAAAGGTAGAAACCAAACATGTACATAGGACTCTAGGTGGATCTACTAGCTAGTATTCCTATAGGGGCAACATAGTTCAAGAACTAGGAGGAATAGTAGAGACCCTCTTTATGCTATTAGCATTGTAATATCTATCTCATGAGAACATAGTGAACCTACCTTCCAACTTGGGAAGGGACACATATCACTACTAGTTCACTCGGTGCTAAACTAGAGTCCCTTTTTGATAAGCCTTTTAAGTTAACCATAGTATATGTCATAGGGACTAACCCCTTGTATAGTCATGTCATTAGCTCATTATGTATAGAATGAGAACTACCTTTCATCTACACCATCATTAGTGAAGTCATCATAATCAATTCATAATAAGGAACAAAAGTGGTTCACATTCAAACTTATATAATCATATACCTCAAGACCTCACAACCATCCTATTCATGTCAAAGGAATCATAATAACCATATCATACTAGACTCGATCTAATAACATAGAATACTTCAATTGCACATCATCATCAAGTATAATCCATCATCATTGAAGTAAATGATTAAGATCACAAAGTCTTACTACATAGCCTTCATTAACTCTCTTCAAGATATTACCATAAATACATCATAATTATCCAATAATCCACATTACCATCATCATAATATAGTGAATTAAATAATAATATAATCAATTCCATCAACCTTAATCATCTACAAGTCCAATTCATAACTAGGGTTAGGAAAGAGGGTTCAATTTAAGAGCCTTAAGGGACACTAGGTCAAAGACTAAGAAATACAAAAATTAACCATTAATAAATCATAATCTATCAATAATAATTAATATAACATCATAAGAAATCAACTTGAAAGACAAATTTCGAAATTGGAAGAAAACCCATCTTTGGAAGAACATAGACATCATATTTTTAAAAGAGCCTCTTGGGAAAAGGGTTCCCAAGAGTTAATAGCTTTAATATCTTAATATTTACTTGATAATTGATGGTGAAAAGATTAATCTTGAAGCCCTAAAGTAGATATAAGTTGAGAAAATTGGGTTTGGGAAATATGGGGTGTTAGGTAAGTTTAATGAAGGTTAGGTGTTATATAGCCCTTCAACTAACTTAATTAACTAAACCCTTAACCATTAATTAACCAACTAACTAATTAAGTAACTTAACTTAAAAACTAGGCATTGAAACAGACCCCAAGCTACGGGACACCGACCTACGGTCCGTAGGTCCATCGACGGCCCTGTACTGGCAAGGTGTTGCTTGGATTAGAGACTGGTCTTTTGGACTAGTTTAGAGAATTTTCTAAGTTTCTACCTACAAATCCATTTACGGCTTGTCGATCAAACGACGGCCCGTCGTTTGGCTTGTAGATAAACATTGTCAAGTTCAAAATTTTTGGGTCAAATGCAAGTGTCCTCTCCAAGGACCCCTAGGGTGGTCCTTGGGGAGTCGTACCCGGACGTTTCGACCCTAAACACACTCTAATACTTGTTTAACACCTTTTTACCGTTTTAAATTAAATTCCAACTCTTAAAACCTCATGAAACATGCCAAGGCACACTAGTACACATTTCATAATTCTCCGAACGTCTTGGTCGTTTCTTGACGTTTTGAATCTGAAAGTTCTTTATTAGTTCCAATACATTATTTTAGGCTTAGAAACCGTGTTCAAATTCTTAGTTCAACATGTGAGTCTCTAGACTAAGTCTTGGACTTCCGAAGTTTTACACCTCTATAGTTAGTTTAAGCATTTTACATTGATTTTACACTTGTTTGTTTTAGTTTTATATTATATGAAACTTTTATAGTTGTGACTATTGACTACCGACACATTCTCTCTGTAAAAGGTATCTCTCTTTTTCTCACCTCTACAATAGCTTTCTTTTCCACAAAAATGTATTTATGTAAATTTTCTGTTTATATATTTGTTTGAGTTCATTTTTTGGTAATAAATAATGTCATAATATTGAATCCAGTGCAAAAAAGATGCTTCTGGTTGATTTTGGTATTCTGATTTAGGACCTTTTGAACTTGTGTGATATATAACTTCTTATTAGTTTTGTAATTGATATTCTAAAGTGGTTGTTTATGTTTTTCTCACTTGAAATGTACTCGAGCCGCGAGTTTATCACAACAGTCTCTCTATCTAAACCAAAAATATTAGATTAAACATTTAATAATCATCAAAAATTTATGTTTAGGGAGAGAATGAACAGTTTATACACTATAAAGTCAAGGCTAGATGTGATACAATGAGTTGTTGCTGAAATAAGTAATGTGAAACTTCAATAACATAGTAACTCAAAGTGTTGAACTAAGCCTCAATAATTTGTTGAAATAAGGAACTTCTCAGAAACAACATTAGATAATCTAGTGTTCCATGCTTAAATAAGGCTCAATTCAAGTTGACAACTCATAAAAGCGACATTATTAGTCGTAGGATATTTTGAAGTTTCTTGTTTCTCTGCCAAATGCTTAGATGTTGACACTATTTTGTTTTCTCATGGTGCTCCAAGCGTGCGAGCTGCCTGTTTTACTAAACAAGTAGTTAATATTATATTCTAACACGTGCAAGCTAACTCGACTAAATGAACCTTTAGTCCTCATGATGAAAGAGGCTAAATGAAGTAAAACTCTTTGCATTTCATCAATGTATTGCTTGATTAAGAGAACAAAGTGAAGTTTGTAATAGTGTCTGTTAGGCCTTTACATATTCTTAATTCATCAATTAAACTTGAGAAATAAAATTAAATATTATTATTGTTTCATGTTCTTGTTAATTACCAAGACAATCTAATGTTAAAATATTTCCGATATTTGCTGCTATAGCCTCATCATCAAGATCTGGTTGATATTTGCTCGAAGTAAGCCTTGATCTTCATTTATATCTCTAATTTAGCTCAAGATTTATGTCCCGAGGTATTTACTTTATTGAGTCTAATAAGGATGAAGATTGCTGTCATTATCTTGGGACTGTTTGAGTTGGAGCATTTCTTTAAGAGTTTAATGCAACGTTTGGAGAATTCTTATTCTTTTGTTGTTAGTGTTTGTGGCGATTAGTTCTTGTTGGAGAAATGCATTTCTAAATTCTAACTTGTTCATTGGTTTATTTGCTAGAAGAATGTATTCTAGACTTTAACTTCTTTCATTAATTTTATTTGTTGGGGGAATTTTGTACTTATAGAGAAAATTCATGTGATTGTCTTACAAATTGTCTTTTTGAAATAAAGATTCTTGTTTTTGCTAAATTTTTTTGACATAACGGGTGCTAAAGGCTTTTAATGTACATATTTCATATATTGTGTTTTCACTTGTTATCTGTTAGTTGACTTTGAAAATGATTTTTCCTGATTTTAATCATTTTAGTTAGTCATACCTTCTAAGGGTAGAACGACTGATCTAATAAGTTCCATATCTAATGTAGTAGTCTTCAGTTTCTTTTCTTCATATAGTTTTCTTTACTCTAAGACAATTTTAGTAGCAACAAATCCTACCAATTTGGATGATATTCAGACCATATATAACTTTACTAGAGAAAGATAAGTTTGTGAAGCAGAATTAGTTCATTTCTTTTGATCGGTTTCACTGGTCAGCATATTTGGAGAGTGAATCTCTTTTCAATTACTTCTTCTTAATCTTGAAACTATTAGTTACATGTCATTTTCTACCTTTAAGATAAAATTGATTAGCCAACTATTTGTTCATTACAAAATTTTATATGTAAACCTTGTATTTCTTCCTGGTGAAGTGTGTATTTGGCTCCAATTTCTTTTCTTCCTCTAGTTTTTACATACAAGAAAGTGTTGTTTGTACTACAAGTTGACCGTAATGCTTCAATCCTTCTTTTAGTAATCAATTTTGTGAGATCGATATAGTAAATAGATAGTTTCAATTAGTTGATCGTAACTAGAATGATTAGGTATGTTGATTATTTGAATAACATGCTTTAAAATAAAACATTGTTTCTTGTAATTTGCCTAAATGAGAATGTTTTATAACTGTTTTTAAAGGTTTTTTTACTATTCACTAACCCTACTGCTTTAGTAGCGGTCCCCGAACATTTTTTAAGTCTGCCTAGTGAACAACTTTAGAACTTGTTCTTGCTTTTGTCAATATGCATATTTTGGCAGAATTTGATGAATATGAATGAGAGTACCTTCTAGTAAATTGGTTTTAGCATCTTACTAATTAATTTGTAAATTTAAATAAGAATAATCTTGAGCATGGTTGGATGTACGAGAGGTTGGATGATCGAGGGGCTATCAATTCTAATTTCGTAACTGGAGTGGATAAATTTATCCAATTTACATGTTCGTAACAAAATCGCATGAATGGTAACAAAGTTAGATGTCCATGTAAAAAATGTCACTATTTTAAGTTCATGGATGTTTAAACTGTTAAACATCATCGTTGTAAGTCTGGATTTGTTGATAACTATTTTGTTTGGAAGCATTAATGGGAAAAAAGATGTGATCGATGAGTCTTCTTCTGATCAGGATTTGTATGGTGGTGCTCAACCTTAATTAGGATATGATAATCCATACCGACAAATAATTTTTGATGCAGCTGGTCCTTACTTTCTCCAATTAAGGTTCGAGTTGGAAATCTTTTAGAAATATTAAACCCGAGTTGTCTCATCCTTATGAACCTTCCATGGAGGAAGATCTTAATCCTGAATCACAAAAATTATATGATTTGCTACATGAAGTTGATGCAAATTTATATCGTGGTTCTCCCCTCTCTTACCTTGTGATTGTCTCTCAGATGTTAAATATTAAAATAGAGAAATATATGTTATAGAGAGGCTATAGTAAAATGATGCAATTATTGAAAGAGGCTTTACCTGAAGATGACATAGTATTTGATAGCTATTATCAGATCAAGAAGCTAGTGTGTAGCTTGGGTTTTCCAATTGAAAAGATTATTTATTGTGAATTAGGATATATGTTGTATTGGGGGGGGGGGGGGGTATGATGAACACCTTACATCTTGTAGAATTTGTGGCCATGAGAGATACGAGCGTCCTGTTGGCTCTCATAAGAGGAAATTGATCCTTTTAGTCAGTCTGTGAGTAAATACTCTTCATGACAAGTGATTTTCACACCTTATAATTTCCCTCCAGAAATGTGTAAAGGGATCAAGTTCCTATTATGAGAGTCAACACGAGACTTGTATCTCTCATGGCCACAATTTTTTCAAGATGTAAAGTGTTCATCATCGCCTCATTACAACATACATCCTGATTCACAACAATTAATCTTTTCAACTGAAAAACCCAAGCCACGCACTAGTTTGTTCAGATAATAGTTATCTAGCACTATGTTATCTTTGGGTAAAGCCTCTTTCAACAATTGCATCATTTGATTGTAGCCTCTCTATGGCTTATTGTTCTTCATTTTAATATTTAACGTTTGAGAGACAATCACAATTGAGAGAGGGAAGAACTATGATATAATTTTGCATCAACTAAATTTTGGGACTCGAGATTAAGATCTTCCTCCATTGAAGATTCACAAGGATGAGACGACTTGGGTTTAATATTTCTAAAAGATTGCCAACTCAAACCTTGGAGAAAGTTAGGACCAGCTGCATCAAAAATTATTTGTTGGTATGAATTATTATATCTAATTCAGGTTGGGAACCACCATACAAATTCCGATTAGAAGAAATATCATCAATCACATGTTTTTCCCTTGATGCTTCTAAAATAGTTATCAACAAATACAGACTTATAAAGGTGATGCTTAACAATTTCAACATCCATGAACTTAAAGTTGTGACAATTTTAACATGGACATCTAACTTTGTTACCGCTCATGCGATTATGTTGCAAACATATAAATTGGATAAATTTATCTACTCCAGTTACGAAATTAGAATTAATATCCCCTCGACCATCCAACGTCTCATACATTCAACCAGGCTCAAAATTATTCATTTTCCAATAATATTTAAATTTACAAAGTAATTAGTAACATGCAAAAACTAATTTAGCAAAAGGTACTCTTATTCATATTCATCAAATTATGTCAAAATATGCATATTGACAAAGTAAGAACAATTTCTAAAGTTGATCACTAGATAGAGTTAAAAAACACTTACAAGGTAATAAAGTAGTTAGTGATTATATAAACTTACAAAACTGTTACAAAAACATTCTATTTTTGGTCAACATACAGAACCGTTAAAACATTCTAATTCAAATAATCAACAATACTTAAGCATTCTAGTTGCAGTCAACTTTTTGAAACTATCTATTTACGATATTAATCTCACAAAATTGATGATTAAAAAAAAGGAATTGAAGCATTACAGTCAACTTGCAGTACAAACAACACTTTCCTATTTGTGAAAAATTAGAGGAAAAGAAATTGAGCCAAATACTACATTTCACTAGCAACAAACAGAAGGTCATTACATATAAAATTTACTAATGAAAGAGTAGTTGGCTAATCAATTTTATCTTAAAGGTAGAAAATGACATGTAACTAATGGTTTCAAGATTAAAAAGAAGTAATTGAAAAGAGATTCACTCTTCAGATCTGCTGAACAGTGAGACAAATTAGAAGAGAAAGAACTAATACTCCTTCACAAATTTATCTTTCTCTGATTTGACTTCAGTAAAGTTATATATGATTTGAACATCATCTAAATTGGTAGGAGTTGATTGCTTTTCAAATTTTCTGAAATTAGAAAAACTAGAGGAAGAAAAGAAATTGAAGACAAATACTACACTAGATATGGACCTATCAGATCATCTGCTCTACCCTTATAATGTATGACTAATTAAGATGGTTAAAATCAGGAAAAGAACATGTTTACAAATAACAGGTGAAAACACAATATATGAAATATGAACATTAAAAGCCTTTAGCACCCTCTATGTCAATTTTTTTTTTTACAAAAATAGAATCTTTATTTGAAAAAGGCAATTTATAAGACAATCACATGACATTCCTCTATAAGTACAACAATTCCCCAAACAAATAAAATCAATGAAAAAAAGTTAAAGTCTAGAATGCATTCTTCTAGCAAATAAACCCGATGAACAACGTAAAATTTAGAAATGCATTCCTCCAACAAGAACTAATCGCCAAAAATACCCATAACAACACAAATAAAAATTCTCCAAACTTTCCATTAATCTCTTAAAAAAATCTCTACCTCGAACAGACTCAAGATAATGACAACAATCTTCATCCTTATTCGATTCAGTAAAATAAGTACCTCGAAACTTACTTCTTGAAATAAATTTGAGATAAAATGAAGATCAAGGGTTACTTCGAGCGAATATCAATCATATCTTGATGATGATGTTATAGAATTAGATACCTCCAACATCTTACATTAGATTGTATTTGTAATTAACAAGAACATGAACTATAACATTATATAATTTTCTTTCTCTAGTTTAATTGGTGAGTTAAGAACATATAAAGGCTCCTACCAGATGTTATTATGAGCTGCACTATGTTCTTCTAATCAGGCAGCACATTGATAAAATGCAAAAAACTTTATTTCATCATGAGGACTAGAGGTTCATATAGTCGAGTTAGCTTGCACGTGTTAGAATATATTATTAATTGTGCTTTTAATAAATCAGACAGATCCAAGCTTGTGGCACCATGAGAAAATAAAATAATGTCAACGCCTACACACTTGCAAAGAAGCAATTGATTGACTTAAACTGAAAAGGCGATGATGTATTGATTTTCTGAAAGGTAACCAGAATTGATTACAAACAATTCTACAACTAATAATGCCGGCTTCTACGAGTCATCGCTATTATTTGAGGCTTATTTCAGCATGAAGCATCAGATTATCCAATGTTGTTTGTAAATGAAGTCTAAGAAGTTCCTTATTTCAACATATTATTGAGGCATATTTCAGCGCTTTTCAGAAATTCTTTATTTTATTATATTACTATGTTATTGAAGTTCCACATTACTTATTTCAGCAAAAAATCATTGTACCACATCTAGCCTAGACTTTGCAGTGTATAAACTGTTCAATCTCTCCTTGAACATAAAATTTTAATGATTATTAAATTTCTAATCTAATATTTTTGGTTTAGATAGAGATGCTATTTTATTTAACTCGTGGCTTGAGTATATTTCAAGTGAGAAAAACATAAAGAACCACTTTAGAATATCAATCGCAAAAAAAAAAGAAGTTATATATCACATAAGTTCACAAGATCCTAAATCGGAATACCAAATTCAACCAGAAACATCTTTTTAACACTAGATTCAGTATTACACTAACATTGTTTATTACCAAAAAATAAACCCAGACAAAAGTATAAACAAAAAATTTGTATGAACACATTTTACTGGAAAAAAAGCTATTGTAGAGGTGAGAAAAAAAGCGATACCTTTTACAGAGAAAATGTGTCAGTACACAGTAGTCACAACAATAAAACTTACCTACAATATATAAAACTAAAACAAATTAGTGTGCAATCAATGTAAAATGCTTGATCCTATGTCACGCCCCGAGCTACCCTCGAGACGCGACATAGCAACCTAGGGACCTCAGTGTCCAAGCTACCCTGCTGGCATGATCCATGAGCATACTAAAGATATAAACTGTTGCGGAAGCTAAATCATATTAAAATGAAAAGAGGGGAATACCCATATTCTATAACTGAGATATTGAAAACAATGAGATTTTAATCCAAAAGAAATATTAACTCAATGTTAAGCTGAATCTAACTATGCCTGAAAATAGCCTCTACACAGACTTAGAAATATATGGTACAAGCCCCATCTATCTATCAAAACTGAAACTAAATGACTAAAGAACTGAATGAAACTCATGACTGTTTCCTCGGGAGAATGGGACTCACAACTGAATCGCTGAACTAGAGTATCGGAAATCGATCTAGCGTATCCTGGATGCTGAGAACCTGAACCTAATATCAGAAAGAGTAGCTCACGTATGCGTCAGTACTTGAAAGTTACTGAGCATGTATGATAGAGTAAGTTGAAATAAAACATAACTGAACCCCGCACAAAAACAAGCATAATACTCTGAACTGTGATGTGCTGATTTCTGACTATTCTATGCAAATGACCAATTTATACATGCTGAAAAAAAAAAAAAAACGGATAGACTGATAAATGGTCAGTTAATGCAGAGAGTCTGACTGAACTGTGAAGCTACTAATACCCGATAATAAACCACATGATATAAATGTGTGAGTCCGTGTATATGCCCATCGGGGGACGCCAATAATACCCTGCCTAGGATAAAGGCATCAGGCGTGGTCACTAACTTATTGCCCACAAAAGGGACTTACAACCTACTTGGCTAGTATTCTGGGACTTGTGGTACGCTAAACCCGATTCCGACCGGTATTAATGCTACTCCCAATTAATTTGTAAATTACTGTTTATATCTAAATTCTGTAAATATTGGATAGCTCGAAACCCCCCCTGAAATTCGACACTGAGAAAGGCACAATTTAATCTGGTATTATGCATTTAATAACTGAGGCATGTATATCTGAAGTGTTTTGTAAATATATGACCTATCACTGTGTAATTCAAGAACTAAAGAATACAAAGCTAGGTTTCCTGAAATTCATTGCGATAATCTGAGTATAAGATGTAATCTGATGGTGGAACATATATCTAATAAATTCATTAAGTTATATCCAATTTCTAGAAACCCTAGGTTTAATCATGATGAAGAGGAATCAGAATTGACTTGGAACTAAGGACCCAATGGGTAAAAGGAACCACACTAGTGAAAATCCCCACAATACAGGTGGGTGGATGAAATCCACGGAAACATACATAAGTTTCGGAGATGGGACATGCCTGGAGCTTTTTGGAGTTTCTTTAAAAACGAGGGTTCCTTGAGCGTTTTTTCTTTCTCTTTCCTTGCTTCTAATTTTCTAAGTTTTTGATTTAAGATTTGACTTGGATATGTTTTATAATTAATATGTTTTTTTCTTCCTAGGCTTAAAAATGACTAAAAAATCTGATGATTTAGGGTTCCAAAACGACATAACTTAGGGTTTTTTTTTTTAAATGGAGTGGGAAAAAAGTCAAAGACCCCCTGGAAGGTTGCTGTCCCCGGCCTCACGACGGCCGAACTGAACCGGTCCATCGTGCAAACCACCGTCCGTCGTTGGGAGTCCCGTCGCTGATGGCCTGTTTGACCTACCTTTACTAAAATTGTGAATACTTTTACCCCACTTACTCGAAGGTCCCTGATTTTAGCATTAGGTTGATGGCTAATGGAAAGATAATTTCAATTATCTATATGTACGATGGTCATCGCAGACCCTAAATTTATTTTGATCTAGATTTATGATCATTTCATTTGACCGCAACTGTATTTCCCTTACTGCTTACAAATTTTCACCTACGGACCGTAGGTCTAAAAATACGAACCATGAGGGTCCATTCTATAAGCCTCCTTGTCAGAGGAAGTGGGTTTTTTAAGGGACGTCTTGATCGACGACGGTCACTGACTACGACCGTCTTTTGACCTAGCGGACCGGTAATCCGTCCCGTACGGCCCCAAGACTTAAACCCATTTTTTCTCCTAGGCTAAAAATTTTGGGAGTTTCTGATCCCATCGACGGCTGTGTCGGACGGACTGTGGTTCAGTCTATGGCCGTCGATGCCATCGTTGGTAGCACCTGCAGATTTTTCTGAAAAATGTTTTTTTGGTCTGTTTTGGCTACGGGGTGTTACATCCTAACTCCAAATGCTTGCTTTAACCCTAACACCTATTTTCAAAAAACTTTACTTCTGAAAAGCCTTCTACTTTCGAAACATTCAAATTTTTAGAACCCCTATTTTTGAGAAAGTACCAATCTTACTTCAAGCTAAATGAAATGGAAAGAGTTAAGAGTTAATATCATATTTTCATAACACCCAAACCACTGAAATCTCTATAATAAGTGGTGTGTCTAGTGAAACGATTCTGACCAAAGAGTCAAAGTTAGGGTTCATATTCCGCAACTAAAAAATAATGGTGTGTTGGGTTGAAGCCTGAAAATAGTGGTATTTCAAGTTAATTTGATATCCAAATGTAGAAATCTGACCGTGATTCCTAGTTGGGGTTCTTATTTTTTAGAGAGAAAAGTTTAAAGATCTCCTTTTATATTGTTTAAGAAGCTCAATGAAAATCGAAAATGGAGATAGAGTTTTTTGAGCGATTCCTTTCGAGATTTGGTGGGATGACTTCAAACGTTTCTTAAGAGCTTCGAAATGGAGACTCAGAAACAAATCCCGTTAGTATTTAAATTTGTCACCCCTACTTTGTTACTAAATTCGTAGGGAAAATTAGGCGCCACAATTTCACGCTAATATTTAGCGATGAACTAAATATTCTGTTGCAAATCCATCGCTATATTACAAATCAAAAAATAATTTGTTAATTTTTCAACTTAATGGTTATTTCGTCACAAATCCGTCATTATATAGTGACGAAATATTGATCATCACTAATATCGTCCCGGCTACCGTTGGTTTTTTTCGAGTCGCAAGAGGGCAAGGATTTCACACACATTAAGGTTCTTTTCTTCCTCTCTTCTTTTTTTTTATATATAGTAAGCTTAAAATCTTGTTTTGGTGCTGCGGCTATGGGTAATTTTGGAACATCAATTATTTTGAATTAATGTGATTATCACTTAAATTACTTTTGTATTCTTGTTTTAGTATCATGCTTGATCACCATAGAAATAAATATTTTGTCTATGTACGCCATAAACTTGGAACCAAGAGTAAGATAGACAAAGGATAAAAAGAGATCGATCTCCTCTTACATAATCATCTTGTTTCAGATTTAAGTAGGTGGTTTTATGACATTCCGGAAGATGAGAAGACGAGCAACACGAAACACCGATCTTTGGTTTACCAAACAGTATGAAATATAAATGCTCGTCTATTTAGTATGTCTATCCCCGCTTAGCGATTAAATTAGACAGTCAATTGGAGTAGGCGATTAGAGGACGAGAGATCATCATCATAAAATCAACACTGTAAATCGCTAATTTATAACCGCATTTAATTCATTATATGAGATGTGATATAGGAAACCTTAGGTATGTTGTAGCCCTGAAATTTTCCAACCATTATAAGTAATTTTATTGTTTGCAATATTAGTATTTAAATATAAATTAAATTCTTTTGGTATACCTGAATTTTAATAAATTAGACTTGTATAATTTAGTAAAATAGTTTATCAACAATTGTTTCGGTTATTCATTCTTTTAGAGCCACTATATTAATTGCGCAAGCAAGCATACTTGTGTGCGCAATTGGGAGCAACAAATTTTTAAGTTTCAAAAATCTTGAAAAAAATATGTTAAAAGGTAAAAATTATGAAAAAATATAAGTAATATTTAGAAATTATATTAAAGTAAATACTTTTACGTATAAAATAGAAAAAATGTATAGATTCCCCTTGATCTTATCTAGAAAATTCAGTTACACGCTTAAACTAGTAAATGACGAACCTATTACATACCTTTCCGCTATTAAAAGTGAATTTGGTTACCCCCAAGACTTTTAACAACTCCACTCTCAAAATATGTGGTGTATTACATACACTTCGCTTGTGTGACACCCATTTTTTTTGACGACCCGTTGGTGAATTAGTTTATCGAACGTTCGTGAGTTTTTCAAATTACTTAAGTTTAATTAGTTTTTTTAAAATCTTAGGCGAATATATATATTATTATATCCTAAAACAACGTTGGATAGTAAATATATATTTACGTCATTGTTGTAATATAGTTTTGTATAATATATATATAATATATAATATATATACGTAATATTATCATATGGACATTAATGTATTTATATATTATATCCTTACCTTAATTCCTATTCCTTCTGCAGGCCCACTCTCCTACCTCCTATGCCACCTTTCCCCCTCTTTTCCGCCATTCCAATTAAAATCCCCAGGCCCATGAAACTTGCCCACACCTGCCCCAAGTCCTTCGTAGCCCACTCCACCCTCTCCCTTTAATTTTCAAAAACCCCAGCCCATTTTTGCTATTTAATTGTCCTCAGCCCCAAATTATTCTCTCCAAATTTCAGCGGCCAGTCCGCCATTGAATCCCAAGTCCCATCCCCACACCAAATTAATGCCCCTTTACCCCAATTCGCCCCAAGCCCTTCCCTTCTACTACCCGACCCAAAGCCCGTTTGTCACACCCACCCCTTTCTTCTTCCCCAAACACAGACGCGATTCCAGCGAAAGCGTAGCAAAAAGGAGACGCCGTACGAACCCAAAAATGAAAACTCCCCCCCTCTCACACGCGACCCTTCTCCCCAAAAACGCTCTCTACACCTCCTCTAACCTCTCCTCCCCCACAAACCCTCGCAATCTCCCTCCCATCGCGAACTGCAGAGAACCAGCTAGACTTTCCAGAAATGTAAAAACGCGACACACTCCCATCTCGGAAGAAAAAAGACCTCAAAAAATCGCGGTCTCCCCTCACGCCGCAGAGCTTCCTCCCCCGTCTCTCCAACCCATCTCTCGCTCCCTCCCGCGTCTCCCTCTCACGCGTACTCCCCTCCCCCTCCTCCCCCGGTCACCCCGCCAGTAACAACTCAGCAGCATTACAAGTTGCTTTTTGGTTGTGGCGACCTGCAATTTTCCCTCCGTCCCTCCTTTGGTCCCTTCCCAGGCACGCGATGCTGTCCATTATGGCTCGGATTTGCGCCACGAATTTTGCAAGGAATCAAATTCATCCTCGACCCTCCACCTCACCCTCAATCCGTTGAAGATTCTGCCAATCAAACAATCATATTCCCTCCCCTGAGTTTGGTCAGAGAAATTTGAATTTCAAATTCCCCGAATGGGCCATCTCGTCGATCCCGCCCGCCAAATTCTAAACCCTAGTTTTTGTTGGCTTCTTCTATATAAACCCACCCCCAATCTCTCTTCAAAACGGGTTTTCAATTCTGGGTTTGAGAATTTTTTTGAGTAAATCGGAACTTTAAAGTTAGAAAACATTTAGAGCGATTTAAGGTTGAAAACGTATAAATAGAAAAGAAAACCTCTCTTCTGTCTGTTGTTGAATTCTGATTAAAAGATTTTTTTTCTTCCTCCTCGGTTGGGATGTCTGTGCTTCGAATTGGAGAATTTCCCATTTCTGAAAGAGTTTCTGTTTTTAGAAGACTTTTTGTGGGATCGGATTGAGATTTCTTCTGAAAGACTCTGGCTATCTTCTTTTCGTCTAATCGTTGGAAAGCGAAGATAGGGTTATGATCCGCGAAAATCTCTTCCTTTGCTCACATCCGGAAGAGAAATAAAAAACCTACCCCCCCACGCCAGCACGTTTTCGTCTCGTCCTTTGGTTGGTGTCGTGGGGTTTTCGACTGTGGGAGGTCCCGGCCGCTTTGTTGCTCGCCTTCTTTTCTTGTCCGGCCTTTTTCGCGCTCCGTCAACATGTAAACTCCATTCGTTCAAAATTTTCTTTTCTTTTCTTGGGTTTCATAATGGGTTTTTGAGGGTGAAAGAATTTCCTCTGTCGTAGCCTTGGTCCTGTTCGTTTTTGGTTCCTCCTTTTTTGGTATTCCTGCTGGATCGTTTACCCGTTTTGAATTATACAATATAACTCAATGGGTTCTTTGTCCTGCAATTATTTGAATGAATAGGTCGTTTATGGTTTATAGTTTGAGGTCCGCAACTTTAACGAAGTAACCGAAGATGGTTCCTTTCTTTTCTTATTGAGCCAATCTTTTTTCTTTTTTTTCTTCTCTTCCCTTTGTTTTTTTTTTCTCTTATGGGGTTGTTAATTTGAAGTGATTGCTGACTTTCCGATTTTCTCATCCTTTCCATTTCGTTCACCCCAGTGGAAAGAATGAACCAGATGTCAAAACATTTGGATTTGGCCTTTATCATTTTTGATTTGTTTCGAGCCCGGTGTTACCACTTGTGGCTCGTCTTGATGATTTTGTTGTTCAAAGACGATTCAAGTTCGACTTCTAGCAAAATGCACCGTTGATTTGAGGTTGGGTTTATGGTTTAGTTCTGTCTCGACAGATTTCGACTTTAGAAAGTTGATCTTTATCCATTTTATTTCGGCTTTAAATGCGTATTTGCTCGTCTGAATATTTATGTCAAACTTTACTGTTGTGGTCCCTTTGTGGTTTGTCTTGGTCTGGCTCTCTTCTTTGCTCAAAGCTGGAGGAATGCTAGAGTAGATGAAAAGAAAACCGGTCTCTTTGTTCCCGTATCCAGATTTTAGTAAATAGGGGCATGCTCTTGTTGATTTATCCATCATTATGTCTACATGAAAATTAGTAGTGTGGGTGTCATCATTTGAACATGTATTGTCTTCTAAATTTAGTGTCATTCATTTTTGAAGTCTGAATCACTGTACTCTGCATTTTCCTCTACTGATAATGGTCTTCTCGGTCACTTTTCTTCCAAGTAAATAGGCCTAAGTCTTTTCGTGTGGTCTCTGTTAGTTCAATGGTTTGTATATCGCTGTTCTTGGATGTTGTATTAGCTCATATGAAGGCTGTGGCTTGCTCTCTGTTGCATATATTATAGTTGTGGTTAGGAAATTTCTGCTCTTGGTCTTTTAAAAGATCAATCGCTTCTAATATCAATGTGTGGCATCTAAGTTTCCATTTCTTTGCATATTTTGTTATGAATTTAGCTGATAATCTTATCAATTCATCAATTCATATGTGTCTCTTACTAAAGCATTAAATGGTGTGGATAGAGTTGTTTAGGTTTTTTATTAAGAATTTGTCCCTCTCCATTAGTCACCTATGTATTAGGCTGAACCATGTTATGGTTAATTCTTTTGGGAATGTTTCTGATTTTATCTCAACATTTAATCTCAGTTTTTCGTTTATATTAGATACTATCATTGTTTTCCTCTCTTTGTTGCATGCAAATTTGCTTTGAATTTGTTATAAAACTCTTCTCGCCTCTACATTTCGTGAGAGTTCTATGAGACTCGAAACTTTTAGTGAGTCCCAATCCATCAACACGAGCAAGTGTAGAAAGACAAGGTTAAATGGAAATTGGAGATGGATGGACTAGAAGAATTTTCCCTTTCATTTTTTTATTTTTCACTTTTTGTATATTTTTGTATGGTCCTAATCCCTCTTTGGTTCTCCCTTTTTTTTGGTTTTCTAATATTTTATTTGTATGGTAGATTAGGAACTGTCTAAAAATGGGGTTCCAAAAACCCAAGACCAGTTGGTCCAAAACTCGTCAAGCGAACAGAACCCGAGTTTGTACCCAAAAAATCTCTCTCTCTCTTCCCTCTCTCCTTTATTCATTATCCCGTCTCGTTTTAACTACTTATTTGTTTGAATAACGTTAGTTTTTGGAGGGAAAAACTCCAAACAACTCCAAACCCCATCGAAATGCCTCCCTATTTTTAATCAACTTTTAAAACTAAAAATTAAATCTAAAACACTAAATATTTTCAAATTCGTAAGTTTGTCCTAGATAAAAATTTTAAAGAAAATCAACTTTGGAATCGTTCGCAAAATTAGAGTAAAAATAAAAAATATTTCAACTGTCCAATTTGGTAAGTAAAATTTTGATAAAGTTCAAAACTTCAATTCGCAAAAGTTAAAACAAATAGTCAAATAATTTTAATAATCGCCAGAAAACCGTAGTATAAACGGAGCTCCTAGGTGCTTTCTTTTGAACACTTCCTAGACCTAAGATTAACTTCCCGACACCCTAACAATATTTTTCAAAACAAATTTTTTCTGTTTAAGGTTGTTTTGGAAAAAGTTTTCTGAGTTTTTTCTCCTAAAAAATTAAGTGGCGACTCCTAAAAGTCGAAAAATAAACAAACTTTTTTTCGAAATCAAATTTTTTGATAAAACAGAAATGGGCGCCTTGGCTCTGCAGACCCGCTTTGTAATATTTTGTGATCTAACCTTAAGAATTAACATTACTTGCTTATTTGTAATTAATAATTGTTTAAGTTGTTTTTAAAATTATTTAGATTTTTAAAACTGTTGCAATGCATATCATACATACTTACTAACTTTCCGCCGTCAACGAACATTTGTTACATTTCCCACTAAGGAAGGAACGATTAATGCGGGTTCCGCAATCTGTCGTTAACAAAAAATTTTTCTTGGGCAACCCTGACGAGTGGTAGTTGTTGTGACTACTTGATAGTCAAACGATCGTTAATTGTCCCCCAGCCAAGTATTCCGCTTGGGTTTAACCCATTCCACTCTAACTAACACCCACTCTTAGTCCCCCAAAAAACTATGATAGAGCGAAACCACATCCCGAAAAAAAAATAGCACATTGTCCTAACCGGACCCGACACCCAAGGAGTGTCGGGCCCATTGAAAAATTCCACCCTGAAGTCCGACGAGCCTAACATCTCGATAGGACATTCATATTTTATATTGTTTAATTTGAAGGTGTGGTTTTGCGTGTTTAACTGGTTGTTGTATCGGGGGGATTGAAAACTTAACTTAGTTGTATGTTTTTTGTAGATGTCAAAATCAATTCCATCACTTCCAACATGTCCCACCCAGGCACCCGACATTCTTTGAGTGATGGTGGTGGCAATCTTAAAGGAGTTCCCAGAAGAGAGAAATCTTCGTATTTACATTGGGTCACCTAACCTTCGATAATGAAACTTCAGGTATGGCCCACGTTTTATCGAGGTCATCACACCGATTTTTGGGGTGGGTACGATAAAAAAGATGGTCTTTTTCCGTTGGAATGTCAATAACACCCATTAGAAGAGGATCGGAGACTTACTGCCTCCGCTCCAATTGCACTTGGCAAAGGAAAAAACTTCCCATCATCACATTTCTCCCCTTCCAGATAGGCCAACCGATACTGAATTTAAGAGACTATTATCCGTAGTGAAATTGCGAATTGTTAGAGAACTCACAACATTTCCACGTATCTAATGAGGTTTTTCGAGAGGTGGGGGCAACGACAATTTATTTTTTAGACTGTTTCCAAGACGAAATTCATGATCACCAGTACTTGGAGGCAAACTCCAAGCTGTCGCTTTCTGTTCCTCGGCAAGAATGCCTCTTTGGACTATGGGGTTTTCCCCCCCTAAATAAGAATGAAGAGAAATCGACCACCCCCCCGGCTAGGATGGTAGTAAATTCCATTTCAAGAGGAAGTCGGTAGAAGACATCTAAGAAAGGAATACTGCTGCTTTGGCCCCAGTCCCATCTGTCCGAACACATGTAACACCGTCTTTTTGAGTCTGGGCAAGAATTGGTTTTCCCTTTCCCGTTTTTCGAGGTTTGCAACAGTACTAACTCCAATGGTGGTTTGACTAACATCTAGGGGTCAAAAGAGGCAACCCTCCATCCACATGAGGTTGGCTGAACCCCAAGTCAAAACACGTCCTCTCGATAATTAACAATTTACTTGAGTATTCGTAATTGTCCAATTTCACACCACCAGGGATGCGTGGGCAAGGGTGTTTTACAATTTGAAAGAAGGAGACTACAATTGGTATTATACCGAGCTTCAGGTCACCAGATGATAGCAGCCCAAGGGGCCAAAATTTCCATTTTTTAGGCCTTCCTGGCATCAGAGGATTGCGTCCTTACAACCCGACGAGAGTAATGCGGCAATTTGGGACAGTTCCAAATCAATACCCGGCCCAAGGATATGCCAGCTCTTTCTTTGTCCGATTACAACGAGAAAGGACAAAATACCATACCTTTTCGCTAAAATTATCCTCCGGAATGGGGCCGTACGTGTCCACATAAAGTGGGAGGTTACCACCGAAGATATGTATTAAGCTGTGGTATGTTGACGAATACAAGACATGGTTGCACAATTATTTGCATGTGTGGTGGATCCAACACCACCACTGGTCGGAAAATCGAAGACGTGCAAACAAGGATTCAGATTCACGCATACCTTTTCCACACAGCAAATGGGACCCGGAAAGGGGAGCAAAGAATTTTTACAAAAAGGAGGAGAGTACCAAGCCTTCGGAATTTGGAAAATCAGAGGGCCTTTGGGCTGTGACGTCCACAAGCAATTAGCTGAACACAAAAGGGCTGGTCTGGTGGCTTTGGACACTATTTCTGGATGAAACAGAGTGACCCTTACGAGCCATACCACATCCTTCCAAGCATTGCGTTCGCTGAGCCACTAAACGTTTTCACAAGCAGTGTGCATTATCCGAGAAGAAGTGGAGAAGGCCCAGAGGAGGAGCCTGGATATCGACACTTTTTGACTCCCCCTGCGTGGGATTGATTTTATATATGGTAATTGTGCACTACATCCCCTTCCCAAGATGTTCCCGGTTTGATTTTGATTGTGTAATGAAAACGTTATGACATCTAGTGAAATTTGTTTCTGGGGGTAAACCAATACTTATTTAAATGCGCAATACATCCTTCAGATCGCTAGCTCCTACCCTTGGCAACAAAAGGTACGACCAATGCAATGTTTAAGGACACGAATATTTTTGTTAAAACGTTTATGTGTTTATGTTGCTTTTGAAATGAGGATATCGTAGACCCCACTCCTAAGCCAATTCCCAAAGAGTACAAACAGAAGTCACTATATACAAATGTTCGAACCAAATTTCCAAGTTCTCAAGTTTCTCATGCAAAACCATCTCCCGTACCATAAATCCTAAATACTACTAACTACCTACTACTCTGCTCCTATCATCTCAGGGAAATCTGAATCAAACACATAACCTCTATGGACAAAGGGCAAGAACGTCCAGAACGGAGCTCACTGGGAGAAATTGCGAATGAAGAATCGAGCAGAGCGAGTTTACTCGAGATATTCAGAGATTAGGAGGAATGACTTAAAAGTGACATGCCACGGGCAATCTACATAACAGGCCCCATCACAACCTGGATGAATATCTGGCATCACAATAAAAAGAAAGAAGGAGGGGTAGATTCTTGAAAACCGAAAGCCTAAGAAAAGGTTGACTTGCTTCGTTTTGAGCATACACGAAGAAAGGCGAGAGCAGCAAAGATAGATATTGAGGACTGCCGTGTTTGTTGGCTAGAAAGTGGCAGCACTGACGAGGAGTTGCCGACCCATACACCTAAAGGGCGGAAAATATATCCCGCCCGTGAAACAGGGAGCAGACACAGTGGTTCCCCACCAAGATCAATTGATGATGACGATTGAGAAGGACAATCGTCTTATAGCCTCCATTCCCGACTTTGAGAGGACCAGGAATGACGCAGCCACGATGCAAAAATCTTCAAATGTTATCCTCTAGGACTTTTCAATTTTTGCTTTTTTTCGTTCCCCCTTGTAATCGGCAATGAAATAATGATGACATTTTCATCTTAAATCCGAACTAAACGTTGGGCCTTAATTCTCCTTCGTGAGTACGTAGGCAGCCTTTATTTTCCCCCTTCCCCGGCCCGCCCCTAATCATCACCAAAAAATTTCATGTCTCCTCTGTGTTTTCTAAAAATACGAAGATCAAGATAACGGACGTCGAAAAGCAAGCTGCACAAAAAGACCGTAGCTCATCATGATTCAACTTTCCTGAGTATGACGCCAAAACAAACAAATTTTCTAAATTTTCCTGTTTGTCCAAATATATTTCCGTCCCTCATTTCTTGGGTTAAATATCCCAAACAAGCGGCTTGTGTGTTTTTATCTTTTTTTTTGCGTCGAATATTAAATGATGCATTTGGTACTCTGGGATATGCACTAAAACAATTGCCCTTGAGTTGTTTTTCACCCCTCTCATGTACCTCTTACTGATCTGTTGTCGATAAAGCTGGTAATTCACCCCTCCTTCAAACTTACGCAATCCAAAAAGGTCCGCGAATTTCCCCTTCCCCGTGCCAACCCCAAATACAGACATGGAAAGACACCTGAACAACGAGAATCCAGTCCTCACAGACGTCGTGGTGACATGAGGGTAGAGATGCAACGGAGGCAAAGACACTCCTCCGCCCGGATTCGGGACCCAACTTTCCTCCAACGCAAGACCTCCTACAATACTTCCCCTACTTCCGCCTCGTACAACTTGGAATCACTACTACTCACACCGTCCCCATCGACACCCTGCACAACCCTTTCGGGATAGATATGACCACACCCAAAATCCAATACGCAACGCATTCAGTAATCCTATCAAAACTCCTCACCACTCCAAACAATCCTCCCAAATAACCACCACAACACCAACCACAAAAAGCCCCCAAAACACTCAAACACCGACCCCCACTACCTCCAAACAAAACCCAAAATCCCACCGCTTCAATTCCGCAAACAGGACAACCGCATCCCCACTTAAACGACCAAATACCAATCCCCAAAAAAATTATCCGCAAAACTCTCAAACCGCAACAGAACTTTCCCAGCCCTTCCATAGCTCCACCCCACTTCCTAAAAGAACCACTTTTCAAAGATCCCTGTCCCGGCCGAGTCCATGTTGAGGTGCACGGCTTTCCGGTTGGAAAACCATTATGAGGAGCAAGAAAGAGTGTGGAGGCCGAGGGAAGAAGCTAAGGTAACATAACAAGAGAGATCAAGAGGGCAATGAGAGAATTTGCAAAGTACTCTCCAGACGTCCCGGGCTCTAAGCTACGCAGGAACTATGATGCGGCATCCACCCAGAACTTTTGAACCTACCTGAAGGGTTCCAAATCCCGAAGTTTGATACCTTCGGAGGGGTGGGCCAACCCCCATTGCACACCTAAGATCGTACTGTGAACCAACTCGTGGAGTTGGCAAATATTAAGCCGGTGTGATGAGGTTGTTCGCCTAAGCGTTGTGCGGTGAGAGGCCTTAGAATGGTTCCTATCCCACGAGACTCGACAATGGCCTTTGGAGCGCACATTGGTAAGGAGTTCATACGAACGATTCCGCTTAACAAAACGTTTGAAATAGTCCCTGATTTCGGTAACTCTTCCTTGGAGAAGATGAAGCAGAAGCCCACAGAAAGCTACGCGAGTTTCGCGTACAGTGGAGGAAGGAGGCAAGCGAGGGTTGAGGCTTTTCCACCCCACTGACAGAGAAGGAGATTGTGGAGGTTGTTCCCATACGGGTGGCATGAGCCCCGATAATTATGACAGAGTCATCTTATTAATAATTCTCGGCGTGCCAAGTTTTCGGCCGATATAGTCAAATATGTTGATACTATCCGCAGATGGCCTGAAGTCGGCAAGATAGCCGAGTGGTCTGCATCGCCTGGGTTCTTCGGACATGGTAAGAAGAAAAGAGAGGAGGTTAACGCTATCCTCACACGGGTCGGAAGAAAAATCCCCAGAAAACTTTAAACCACGTCCCCAAGGCCGCCCAATCCCCATCAAAAGAGCCTCATCCCAATCCTACATCCACACTCAAAATCCACTATCACTCTCTCAACTCCGGCCCACTACAATGCTTTCCCCCATTCTCGCAGATGCCCATATTTTTATCATATCAGAATCCCCCGCCCCTATTTCCACAAATTTTTCCCTCCACATATCGCAAACTACCCCCAAGCTTATCAAGTCCCTCCCCATTACTAAAGTGTCCGCTCCCATAGCTGTGCTAATGTTACAGCCAAGCTATCGAGGCACCCGTCCTCCCCCTCCCCGCATATCAAATAACAAACCCCCACGCATATCAACGCCCCCATCAAATTACCTACCAAGCCCCAATGCCAAACCCCAAACAAATCCCTACCCCAGAAAACCCAAGCTCCACGACCAAGAACGCACCGCAATTAACCAACAAAGTCCCTCCCCCTCAGTAGGCGGGTATGATTTCCCCTCGCCCCAGGTTTGAGAAGAAGCCCTCCAGAAGCTTCAATCAACCACACCGCGTTGGCTGAAAGCAGAACTAAATTGTTCGAAAGATTAGCCGCCGGGCCGCCCCCGGATACAATCCACCCTGTTGGGGCCCAAGCCCGTGGATGTTCAATGCCCAGATTTTTACATACCGGAGCAGAGATGTGATTTACCATTTCCAACATTGTTGGACATGATACATAAGATTTGTATTCAAATCTCAAATCACAAGATCCAGGACCTTGATTTGATCATGAAGTGGTCTCCTTTTTGCCTGCGGCGCCAAACGTCACGACGAATTCCGTTTCCAAATCATGGGGTTGGGGGGGTGGGGGAACATCAACCAATGCTAGAAACTGACGAAGATAGCATGAAGCCAAGAGACTTACTCCTGTTTGTTTCAGGAAGACTTGGAGAGGGCTGTCGCTTCCCTTTGAGCGTCAGGAGAGAAAGAAGAGTTTTTTTTTGTCATTCTGACCCACCCTGTCAAAGGCGTTTTTGCCTGGTGCCCGCAAAGACTTTCTCGCCAAAAAAGGCCCCAAGGTTCGTTTAGAAACGGCTGGGCCGAAAAAAATAAAAGAAAAAAAGGGCAATGAACTATATCTGGCAGATGTTTTACACTCCTGATTAGCTTGCTCTCCGGAGGAGCAAAAGACAAAGATCATGCCAATAGACCCGGATCAGAGCGAAGCGAAGCTGAAAAGTTCTGATGAAATGCAACCCAAAGACTACTCCATCAGTCAAGAACTTGGATAAAAACGCCAGTCCAAATTCTCGGTGTGGGCCCCTTGCTGATGAGCTCCTGGTCCCCATACAGGCTTTTGATAAGCCCTGGATTGACACATAATGTTGCCCCCCTCGCCCCCTCGGGTAACGAGCACGAAATGTAGCTGCTAATATTCACCAGGTCCCATTCGGGGAACACCGGCATCGTTTCTGCGACCGATGACTGCCGGCCGAAGGTAGGGCCCCATAACAAAGCTCTACTACACAATACCGTGGATAAATGTCCGCGGAACCGGTCATCACAACCGTGTTTCTGGTAGACATGGATCTGGTTTTGAACCATATTGCCCCCCCTATCCACATTGAGCAAAGCAACGCCTGAAGGTTTGATGACCTCGGAAATTTTGGAGCAAAACCAGGCAATGTTGAGACATTCGAACGGTGTGCAAGAGAGACACGTTGGGAGCTGATAACCTGACCATCCAATTGGGCCCCGCGAGTTCGAGGCGAAAAGTTCCATGGTGTGTTTGGACAAACGCCACCAGCTATAACCTCCTGTTGGAAGACCATTCATCACCACGCGGCTGGGGGCCGTCCCCGCGAAGTCCACTCTTCACCAAATGAAATAAAACTGGTGTGGAAAAATGAAGAACTGGTGATTCATGGTGAAAATGTTCAATCCGGGGAAAGGCACGTGCCCGGTCTCCCGACGGAGACACGCAATTTTTTTTCAGCTTTAAACAACGGTGGATTTTGGGTAAATGCCACTGATGATGGCTTGGCCCCCTCGCAGACTCCCATATCACGGACCTTGTACAAAATAATCGCCAACGGTAAAAATGCTGCAGAGCGGATTCGAACCGGTTTTTGGATTAGGAAAGGAGTGCCTAGGGGAATCATCGGCCAGTTCCTCCGGTCCCTATGCCTGGGCAAGATTCAAAAGTATGGTTAGGGTACATCCCCACAAGATTATGATATAAGATGAAGAGGGAAAAAAGATCAAGGTCAAAGGGCTTGACTAAGGGCCTATCCCCCGCATCTCTTTACCAATCCTTTCAGTTCGGTAGCAATGCCCGAGCCTGATGACGAGGGGGAAAGTAATTCTGTGACCTTTTCCAGGAGAATCATGGCCATCAGCGAGAAGAGCTGAGCAAGCTGTTTATTCGTCGAAGCCGAACCAAGGGGGATATGCTGCATATTGGACGGCCACGCCAATCCGGATGGTCCCGAACTCTGTTGGTAAAAGGCTTTACTTTGTGCATATCAAATCGTTTGGTCTTCCGGAAGAGTCCCGAGACCACACCCATTTCTGCTTTTCTTGATTTTGAATTTTGTTATGATGTTTAAAAAGCGCCTGGCCTGGTGCCATGACCACGTTGCATTTTTTGATTCGATTTAAATTAAAGCCCCCTCCTTATTTTGACTTTGTTTATTTAATTTGGCTTGTTATATTTTTTACTTTCCTAATTTTGGTCCTGTTTTTATGGATTTCACTTTTCAGTACGTAAGTTACAAACCTGCCCAATGTCCCATGTCATGTCATGAAGTCTAAATGAGCCAAAATGATGCAAATGGCGATGATGTGTCTACCGACCCGACGAAGAAAATTGGGGACCGACTATGTGGCCCGAAGAATTTTTAC
>JAKWJA010001929.1:0-59705 GCA_027704765.1 Solanum habrochaites | reverse complement strand
TACAAGATCATAGCTTTGTGTTCTTTGTAGATTTTACGTGTCCAAAATTTACCATTCAAAGTAAAAGGATTACCATCTAGACTTTTTGACAGAAAATTGAGACAGGCCCAGTAAACGTCTTTCCAATGCAGGTAAAGGAAACAACTTACAAGTAACTATAGGCACAACTTATTTTACCATAGTTTTAGAAATTTTCCATCATTGAAAAAATTATAAAATTTTTTACTCTTTTTTGTTTTCGGATACACTTTACGCAATGTATCGGGACGTACATGATGTATTGAAATGTTGAATGATGTATCAAAATTGACATGCGATATATCGGGAGGTTGAGAGATTTATAGAAAGTAGGAGAGTATCGAGATGTACTGAATTTCATCAAATTTAAGAGATTTTTATTATTTAGAAAAGAGTGGAGATAAAATGTAATTAACTTTTAATACTATGAAATTTGTGCAAAATTTCCTATGATTATATGCAATACAATTCAATTTATAGAAAAAGATCAGAAATATCTTTGAATTATATTAAATAGTATAAAAATTGTCTTGTAGTTAGAAATTAAACTTAATTAATCAGTAGAAAAAATTGTACCGATTAATAGGCAAAACTAATAACCTAAATAAATGGAGTAAGATAGGTTTGATTTAATTGTGCTCCCATAACAAACGGTTTGCGAAAAAAAATGTCAGGCAACCTCTCTCCCAAATATCTTGGCGCGCCAATCTCCGTCCAATCTATCGGCGCTTCCTCAGTCTTTTTATACAAACTTGATATATCGTGGTTTTCACGGTTATTTTAATGCTTTTTTGCTTAGTTTAGTGTGTTGTCCCAAAAGCCTTTTTTGTATTAATTTTTATGTAAGTTTTCTTTATTTGCAGAAATCTGTCTAAAAGATGAAGCGGAAGTTTTTTGAGCAAGAAATGCAGAACAGTACCACCTACGGAGCGTGTGGACGGTCCGTCGTGCCTGTGACGGTCCGTAGTGGGCTCGTATGAGCTACTGAAAGGAAGTGGGAAGTTTGACCGGAAGTGTGGGGTTACGGAGTGTGTCACGGGGACCGTCGTAAGCCATGAAGTCGTCCTGATGGGTGCGTCTGAAGATCAGAGGAAGTAGTTCCCAGTTACCCAAATTTCCAAGAGTTAAGTATTATGGAACGGAGACCCTCGAGGACCATTGTGACTGTGATGATTCGTCATACCGGCCGTCGAGGATAATGAAGAGAGAAGCGAAGGAAATTGCAAAGTATGGGATGACGGCTCCATGCGGTCCGTCGTGACCCAGATGGAACCCCGTCGCGAGGTCGTTGCCCAGCCGCATTTTGACAGATTTCCAGCGCAAATAGAGTACTGTTCTTTGATTAGGTTTCGTTTTTTTGATTTTAATAAATAGTTCGAAAAAAACCTCGTGTTTGGGGTTAGACTTTTGGTTTATTAGACCTCTTGGTTAGTTTAGCTTCTTTTGTGGATTAGATTTTGTGATATAAATACCCACTTTTGGAAAATTATTTAGTCTTCAATTAATTTCAGTAAATTGATTGTTGGTGAGTTTTGTTGATACTCAAGGAATTTCTAGATTTTCTCTTATTCTGAAGTAGTGCCTGAACTCTTGATATTACATATTCGAGATTGTGATTACGACTATGGGTAACTAAACTTCATAAACTAGGGTGGTGGGGAAACCATAGGCGAATAATGAGGTAAAAATCTAAAACCTAAAAGAAACATTCTAGAATAGTGTCTTGCAAGTATTGGGGGACATTCTTTCGGCTTAGAAGTATTTTTTTAAACGGATGACCAACGTTAGAACTCGCCTTATGCCCTTGCCGGACCAAGGAGGTAGATAATTAGGAAAAGAAGTATCAACATAGATTTAGTGTATACTAACAATAGGCTGAGAATTGATTGGTATCGAGGTACAACTTATAAAAATATCAAATACGCGTGGCTTAATTTGAGGTAAATGTAAGGGTTAGTATAACAACACACGTACCCGGGACAAAGGTTCGAGTTAAATTTTCTAGATGTCGGACCAAGGATTTAGAAATACATTAACTCTCCACTTACATTGCAAGATACTAGGAAAACAAATTGTTATAGTTAGGAATTGTCAATTTAGAAACATGTGGGGGAAACAAAGTTAAACCTAGTGAACTTTTATTAAACTCTAAAACATTTGAAGCTGTTACTTGTGTCCTTTTAAATTTAGCTAGTTTATTTTTAGTCATTTAGAAGTAAAAAAATCCCTTTATTGTCTATTGGTTTCTAAGGGAAAATAATTGGACTAAATAGTAGTACTAATAGATTGAGTTAAGTATGGAATATTTCCTTCGTGGGAACAATCCTAACCTCATTTGTTGGGTTCTTTACTTGTGACGGACCTCTTTAACTCTTATTGAGAAGTAAGTTTGAGGCGTATCAAATTTTTTTTTTTTTTGGTGCCGTTGCCGTGGAAAGTAGCTTTTAGATTAACTTAAAACTTATTACTAAAATTTAGTCAATATTTTTTCTTAATTTACTGTTATTTTTGGTTTTTTTTTTATTCTTGCAGAACACTTTCCTTGTATGCCAAATTACATGAAGAGGCAAGAGAACATTTTGTTTTTCCCTACGATCACGAATAAGAGCGTTAAAGACGCAAACATGAATCGAAATTGGGTATTTTAATAATTGTGATCCAAACTAGAAAACATCCCAGCTCCGGTTATGTTCATTGTAAGTTGTTACCCCCCCGATGCTCGGTGAAAACACAGAGGGGACAAAATTCCCGCTCCATGGGCCCAAAGAATACTAAGAGGCTTGACAATATAGCAAAGATTCCGATGGGCCACTTGTATTGCACCTCTTCACAACCAGGCCACCACCTTTGTGGTAAAACTATTAGCCTGATGCAAATGCTCACTGCCAGAGGTTTGTTTTCAGGGCTACCTTTGAGGATCCACATGCACAATAGCTAAGGTAAGGGAAGTGTGTAAAAGTTGTGTAGGAGCATGGATGAAACTTGGCTGTGATTAGGGCCTAAGAGGTTTCTCTCTCACTGACGGGGAGAGGGCTGCTATTTTGTTCACTGAGCTCCATTATACTCAATGTTCACTTGGAACCAACTAAGGGACGTTTTATTAGCACGCTATTACCCGTCTCCAAGAAACTAAATCACAAAGATAGATTGTGAACAACTTTGGGGCCATTACTAGGAGAGGTCAGTTGTAGTTCTTAGGATAGGATTCACCGCGTTTTTAGAAGCATCCCCAACCACCGAATAAGATGGATGAGTCATGAAGAAAGACTTTATCGGGGACATGATGATAATAATATAAAGCGTGTTGGATACTATAGAAAGGTGGTCTTATGGGACGTGCCCTTATGCTGAGATTGCTGAAAAGTTAGAGAAATCTCACGAAAACAATAAAGGTTGGAGTTACAAGGAAGTCAGATATGGTAGGGATCCTTCCAGTGCATCCACTCACAACCCAGCCAGAGGAGATTCATGAGAGATGGTTCAGATGAGGAAACTGGGAACTTGGGGTTGGTATTAAAACAGATTCACTAGGGCGTAGAAAGATAAATGCGTCAAACTACTGGCTAAGCCACCACCACAAATGATGAGCTATTATGGAGGATTCCTATGCGGTAAACGAGAGACGGGGGGTTTACGACCGAGGGTCCCAAGGCTCAAATAAGGATAATTGGCGCCAAGGTCAAGGGAAACAAGGTTCGGATCTATGTACGATAACCGTGAGGGTCATTATGTCAGATATGGAAACTTAAATGCGACAACAACTTCAACAAGAACTATTCGGTAACAACCATTATAGGGGAAGGGGCCCTATGTCTCTCCTCAAAAATCGTAAACTTAATCCTAGGGAGGTGGAGATAGTATGGCGCGAGTTGAGGATATGTTGCACAAAATGATGAGGGAGGTTCTAATGCGTTATGATGAGACACACTAAAGAATTGAATGAGTGATTTAGCGGGTATGGGGAGAAAAGTCGATAACACATGCCCAATATACTTAAGCAGATCGAGTTGCCAAATTTGGACCCAATTAATGCGACGGTGAAAACGCCCTGGCAACGGGGTACTCTTTCCTAGAAACACTGTCCAAATCCAAAAAATGATGCACATTGTATGTCAATTCACCACTCGGGTGGTAGCAAACCATTGACCAACCATGCCGTCTAATGAGGGAAAGGTGAGGAAAGGATTACGATAAGGTTGTAGAGGGTAGTGGTGAAGTAGAAGAAGCACTGGAAAAGATGTTGAAAGTCCCTATAAAGGTTTCCCATGCCTAGCCACCACCCCCTTTCCTAAAAGTTAGTGAAAAAAAAGACTCATTCTCGAGGATGGTAAATACGGCGTTTTATACCAAATGTTGAAGCAACTTTCTATCAAGGTCCCTTTGGTAGAAGCTCTAGAACAAATGCCGGTTATGCCAAGTTTATGAAAGATATGGTTTACCAAAAGAAAAAGATCGTCACTTTCGAGGATGATGATAAGAATGCATCATGTAGATGCTATTGCTACAAGATCTCTCGTACAAAATAAAGAATATCCGGGTGTGTTCACTATTCCTTATATAGTTAGGTCATTACATTTTGCGAAAGCATTATGTGATCTGGGGGGAAAGCATAAAATCATCATTGCACCTATGACGATTACAAGGAAGTTCGATGGTGACCCAAAAGCCCACTTGCGATGGCGGCTACTGATGGCCGATCGAACAGTGAAAAGGCCTATGGGTTATATCCACGATGTGCTAGTAAAGGTGGAGTCGTTCATTTTCCAACAGATTTTGTTATCGTTGATTGTAAAGTCGATTTTGAAGTGCCTATATCTTGGGATGCAATTCCTTGTAAGAGTAGAGCCTTAGTTGCATGGAAAAGGGGCAGATGAAATTTTGGTTGAAACACCAATAAAGAAGCGACCTTCAACATTTGTATGTTCCATGAGCAGAGTGGTGAGCTCCATTTCGGTATCTGCAATTCCTATGTAGAAAAAGATGAAGAAGGATTATGTCCTTAAAAAGTGAAAAAACGAGACTTTATGGTTGGGAAATTTGGTGCTTTTAGACGTTTCTAGGTTGCGTTGGCTTTTGGGAAAAGCTCCAAGTCCAAAATGGACTGGCCCTTACTTGATTACCCAATATTCCCTAATGGAGTAGTTGAGTTAGAAACCAAGGAGGGAGTGTGGTTAAGGTTAACGGAGAATGAATAAAAACCCTATTTTGGGCATACTGAATTGGAAAATGAGGGAGTCGAGGAATTACCAATCTTGATGAAGGCTGGAGTATCAAGGCGGGTCCCAGTTGTGCGCGAAGTAAAAGTCAGGCACCTGTTGGGAGGGCAAACCAATACTTATAGTTTTTTTCTCTTGAGTAATGGTAGCATTTTATTTTAAATTTGCAGTGCACATCACCACGAAATTCTGCAGAAAATAACTCTGACAAACAAGTCAATGACGACCCATCGACGACATTCATGAACGCGATGGGGACCGTCGTTGAATCTGTCGGCGATGTACGTCTTTCAGTATTTCCAAAACTAGGGCCACCACACGACGAAAACCATGACGGATTGTCACTACTGCGAAGGACGGTCATCGGGGGACTCATCTGCGTCATTAATCTAGCGTACCCGACCCAACTCGGTTGGGTTTTTTTAAAAATTCATTAACTTTAAACACCCCACCCTCATGCCACCCAATTTCCTTCCCTCTTCCTCCCATTTCCCTCTCTTTTCAACATTCCCAATTCCTGCCTCTCTTTCAACGGATCATTGTTCCAAATCCCACCATTGTTAAAAAATCTACTCTCTACTAGTCGGGGTCCGCTGCTGTCCCATACCTACTATAACTTGATCACACCAAGTACCCTTCTCGATTGTTTTTTTCCCCAAATTCTCTTAGGTATGGGTTAGGTATTCGACCTTTCCGTCACCCTGTAACCATTTACCAGCCTTTGCTTATTCTTGGCTGATCAATTAGTTATAAGCCCACCATGTCTTAGTGATGGGTTCATTCTTTAATACATAGTCTATGTAAACTAGGTTGGGAGAATCCTCAAAATTGCATTGTTAAAAAACACTAAGAAATAGGTGCTTTAGCATTGCTAGTTTACTAGGTATTTGGTTAGAACACATGTAGGTTAAAACACTTAAAAAAATTCCCATTTGGGTCATAGGGGGATGATTGTGGCCATCCCCAGTTCTGTCACTGAATTACAGAATGAGACCCCTATGACGGGACCGTCATAGGGTCCGTCCCAGCATCCCCAGCACCCCACTGTCCAATTTATCCAAGTTTCCACCAAAAACGGACACAGGCGACGGACCGGCGTTTCCCATGACGGTTCCTGCCTGCCACAACCGTTCATGGTTGTACAGAGACCCCTAGTTTCATAAGGGTCTCTCACTGTTAAGTGTCCTCCACAGACACATGTGACTAAACTTATCGTTCCCACGAAGTCGTTTCCCTGTACAACCATTCTGGTGTAAGAGACACTATTTCTAAGGGGTATCAAATTTTTCCAAGTTGTCCTATTTACGGACCATCTACGGACGGACCATCACACCCTAGAAGGTCGTCCTAACATTAACGTCATGACGATCAGAGACACCTATCAAAGGGTCTCCATACTTTATCCAAGGGGGGTTTTGGGGGGTACCACGACGGACAACGACGACAGACCGTCATTATCACAACGGTCCATCCTTCTTATCCGTCATAACTTTCAGAGTCTTTTCTTCAGGGGTTTCCATATAAACATAGTTTTAAGTAATACATGACGGACCCCATGAGGGTCAATCTTACTCACGACCAGCCGTCACCTGGTCCGTCGTGTTTCACTGTTACTATAGAAATGTCATTACATCTTGACTCTTTTATTTATTTTGTGTTGTTTTGCTTGTCTTGCTTGCTCCTTCTAGTAATAATATTGATTATTCACAGGTGCTATCTTTTATGGCACCAAAACAAGATCGAGTCTACGCAAGTGGGCGATCAAAGTCTATCGCCTCGTCTTCCGGCTTGGTCATTGGCTCTGATGATGAGCGTGGACCCGAGTTACGTTGCTCCCAGGCCACTTCCACCCCATCCCGAAGCTTTACACGTGCTAACAGAGCCACAAACCCAAAAAAAGGTGGCAGCGGTGTAGTCACGCCTCCCAGTCTGATGAGGAGTGCACACTTGCCCGGCATACCTTGGGCGTACTCATGAAGAAGAACTCTGGCTCCTTAGGAGGTTCGTGGTGGAGAAGCCTCAGATCTGCTGAGGTCCCTGCACCCGCCCACAGCTGCACAGTCTGGCATCTTCTGATGAGGCTGGCAGTTCTGAATCCACACCGACTCATCGACTCGTGCTCTCACCCCGGTTTGGCCGACCAGCCTAACCAGTGGGTTCAAAGGCAGTATAAGTTTATTCAGACACCAAAGGTTTTCTGAATGACAAAAGGATTCATGAAACGGACCCGTACATTGGAGAGGCGGATCCTTACGGGGAAGTCTCCCGGGACTATGCCAGAGATCCACAATCTCATTCATCAGCATCGATGGAAGTGGAACACGCGGTTCTTTGGGGGGGGCTGTTACAGTGAAAAGCGTTGGTATGAAGAGTTCTATGCCTCGACGTGGCTACTCTGAGACACAGATTGAATAGGCGGGCTGCCCCCGCTAAACAGGCCCCACTAGAGCATGTTTGAGTACGTGGCATTCAGGTTGATATCTCCCTGCCTGGCATCCGCCGATATCTATACGGCGAGGATGTTATTCCAATCGGACCCCTCTCACCGCCGAGTTTTACTACCGGTGGCAAATTGTCAAATATGACCAATTCTTACACGAGCTATCACTGAGAGAGACCACCAAGAGGTGGATGGATCTGCACTTGTCTATTGATGAAGAGAGTGCTGACTGGGTAACCGAGCCGAAGGGAGCCATCAAGAAATCTAACTTGACCTTCACGACAAAGTTCTTATGGTTAATTGTCCACCACTGCCTTTCCCCCCATAGCCGTTGATAATATAGTCACATGGGATCGTTTAGTACTAATGGCGCTGATGATAGCCGGGTTTGAGGTGGACTTTGCTTGGCTTCTAAAGACGGTCATGCACGAGAGGACTTTTAAGGTCACAACTACTTACCCTTTCCCGTGCATGATATTTTCTTTATGTTGGTGTGCAGGTGTGCAGGTGTGCCCATTTGGCACATTGATCAGCTCAAGACCCAGCTGGGCACTGTTGATATCGGCCTCATCAGAGATGAGGCCAATGAGTTAGCTCCACGCAGAGGGCCCCATCCATAGTTACATCCACTTGGTGATAATATGGCTAATGCGGTAACACAGGCTCGCACGGCTACGCAGGCTGCTTTCACTGACACTACCCCAATCGAGTCTATCCCGAGTAGTAGCACTGCCCCGAACTCCTCTCGCTCAGCCCCTTTTCCTGCTCTTGTCCCGCTTGCTAAAGTCCAGAAACTAGAGGCACAGATGGCTACACTTCTGCATCACATCGAGCCTTGGATGCAGAGGTCTATTGCTGAGGAAGAAGAGCGCTTGGAGCGGAGAATGGTACAACACACAGAGCAGAAGATTGCTAGGTTCATCAACGCTTGGACGCTTTTGAGTTGCGGGTGCTAGCCAGGCCAGCCCCTCTGGTTGATGTGTCAACCTTTCAGGCTGCAGTCGAGAGTCTTCGCGCAGACATTGATATGATCTTAGAGGCTAGGGTACTTGAGTCCGAGGCCCCTTATGCAGAGCCTGCTGAGGACACGATGATTGTGGCCTTATTCGCCACTTCTGAGATTCCACCACCTCCCTCTCGAGAGCATGCCAAGAGGTGTAGGGGTCGAGAGAAGGATGAGGCTAGAGCATGGAAGAAGGAGCGCCGTGAGATGGAGGCTGCAAGGAGAGCCTTGCTTGCTGATGAGGAGGCGTGTCGGATGAGGCCGTAGAGTCAGCTGCTGGGGCATCTAGCATGCCACAAATGGGAGATAGCGGGGGAACTTCTGATAGTTGTTGTTGGTTTAGGACCTATTTGAGGGTGTCCCAGGATTATAGAGGAGTGGGTTTCGGGGAACCGGCCCACCAGATTGCTGATCGTCGGTGCTTTGTGGCCCCCAGGTCTGCTTCTACCTACCACTCTTGTATTTCTAATTTTTTTACGTATTTGGGAAAATTTAATGTCTTTTTGTTGGGGGTGGGTTTAAATGGAAAGTGATGGCTAGGGTAAAGTCTAGTAGCCCAATTCACTATCCTCCTTTGGGGTTTTCTTGTCTGTGTTCTTTTTCCCAACAGACTTGATTATATTTACTGTGAACGGTATGGTCTATATCTTGTGAAATCGTTAACTCTGAACGCTTGATGTCTAAATGATCTCCTGATGAAATGAAAAAATGATGCATGGACTAGGATAGTAAATTCATAAATGGGTGCTCTAAGCATGACATGATAATACACCACTGCATGACCCTAAGTCCTAAAAGTTCCAATAGGGTACATTAATATTCCATCCAAGCTAAATTTCTTTTAGAATAACTCCTAAAAACTTAATCAAAACTTTAGTGAAAGAAACATTCAACCTTATGAATCAATCTCTCATTTTCATAATACATCCGTTGTTGTGGTGACTCTTCTTTTTCATTCATTCTTTCGCCGCCCACTCTTCCTATCGCCCCTCGTTGTTTCCGCTCTTTATCCCCTCCCTCTTCTTATATTTCCTTCCTGCTGGCTGCCTATTCATCTCTATTTAACAGCCCCTTTGCCCTTTTTCTCTCCCCTATACCGAGAATTGTATTTCTATCTTCCTCACACCTCTTTCCCTGCTTATTTTTATCCTCATCACCCGGTTTCAGTCTCGTTCCTCCCATTATCTTTACTTTAGCCCTTCTCTTTTCCTCCGCTTGCTTCTCTATTTTTTACTTCTACCACCACCTTCATTTATTTTCTGCCCTTCTTCCTCTACCCCTCATGTTTTCCTTCCTATGCTCCTTCCGTTCTTACCCTTTGGTTCCCTTCTTCCTATATTCTCGTTTTTACCTCTCCCTTTTGAGAGATTGGGATTCATAAGGTTGAAATGTCTTTCACTAGTTGGAATTAAGTTTTTAGGAGGTTATTCTAAAGAAAAAATTTAGCTTGGATGAATACTAATTGTACCCTAGTTGGAATTTTAAGGACTAGGGTCATGATGGAGTGGTGTATATCTATTGTTCATGCTTTAGAGCCCACATTTATGAATTACTATGGGCCTGTTCATGCATTCATTTTCCATTTCATCAGGGATATCATTGTAGACATCAAGCTTCAGGAGTTAAAACGATTGTGCACAAGATATAGAACAATTACCGGTTTCAACAGTAAATATAATCAGTCTCTTGGGGAAAAAAGAACACAGACAAGAAAACCCCAAAGGAGGTAGGAATTGGGCTAACATAGACTTAACCTAGCATTCACTTTCCATTTAACCCCCCCCCAAAACAAAAAGACTGAAATTGTCCCCCAATACGATAAAAAATTGAAAAAAAAGAGTGGTAGGTGAAGCAGGACCTGGGGCACAACGCACGACGAATTCAGCAAGTTGGTGGGTCCGGTCCCCGAAACCCACTACTCTATAATTGGAAACCCTCAAATAAGTGTCTCTAAGAAACAAACAACACTATCAGAAGTTCCTCCGCTGATCTCCACATTTTGTGGAGAGCTAGATGCCACAGCCGCTGACTCTTACGGCCTCATCCGACACGCCTCCTCATCAGCAAGCAAGGGCTCTCATTGCAGCTCCTCTCACGGCGCTTCCTTCTTCCATGCTCTAGCCTATCCTTCTCTCGACCCTACCAACCTCGTGGGCATGCTCTCGAGAGGGAGGTGGGGAATCTCAGAAGTGGCGAATATAAGGCCACACTAATAGTGTCCTCATGAAGGCTCTGCATTAAGGGGCCTCGGAGAGACCTTTCCCCCCCCCCACAAGTCCCTAGCCTCTTTAAGACATATCAATGTGCTGCCGAAGACTCTCGACTGCAGCCTGGAAAAGGTTGGACAACATTCAAAAAAAGAGGGCTGGCCTGGCTAGCACCCGAACACTCAAAAAAGCGTCCAAGCGTTGATGAACATAGCCAATCTCTGCTCTGTGTGCTGTTACCATTCTACGCTCAAGCGCCTTCTTCCTCATGCAATTAGGGACCTCTGATCCAAGGGCTCGTATTTGTGATGCAGAAGTGTAGCATCTGTCCTCTAGTTTTGGACTTAGAAGAGGGACGGGACAAGAGAGCAGGAAAAGGGGCTGAGTTGCGCGAGAGGGAGTTCGGGGCAGTGCTACTTACTCGGGATAGCCTAGATTGGGGTAGTGTCAGTGAAAAAGCAGCCTGCGTAGACGTGCGAGCCTTGTGTTTGTTACCGCATTAGGCCAGATTATCACCAAGTGGATGTAACTATGGATGGGGCCCTCTGCGTGGGAGCTAACTCATTGGCCTCATCTCTGATGAGGCCGATATCCACGGCCCGCTGGGTTATTGAGCTGATCAATGTGCAATGGGCACACCTGCCACACCTTGCACCAACCAACATAAAGAAAATATAATGCACGGGAAAGGGTAAGTAGTTGTGACCTAAAAGTCTCTCGTGAATTTTGACCGTCTTTAGAAGCCAAAGGCAAAGTCCCCCTCAAAACCCGGGGCATTATTTCAGCTGCCATTAGTATAAACGATTCCCATGTGACATATATTTCCAACGGCTATGGGGGGGAAAGGCAAGTGGTGGCAATTAACCATAAAAACTTTGTCGTGGAAGGTCAAGTTAGATTTTCTTGATGGCTCCCTGCGGCTCTGGTTACCCAGTCAGCACTTCTCATCAATAGACAAGTGCAGATCCAATCCACCTCTTGGTGGTCTCTCTCAGTGATAGCTCGTGTAGAATTGGCAATTTGACAATTTGCCAAACGGTAGGTAAAAACTAGGCGGTGAGAGGGGGTCCGTTGGAATAACATCCTTCGCAGTATAGATAATCGGCGGATGCCAGCAGGGAGATATTCAAAACCTGAATGCCACCGTACTGCAAACATTGCTTAGTGGGGGCCTGTTGTAGCGGGGGGCAGGCCGCCTTCAATCGTGCATCTCAGAGTTTAGCCAGTAAGGAGGCATAGAACTCTCGACCAACCTCTTCACGAACAGCCCAAAAGAACGGCGTTGTCCACTCCAGTCGATGTCTGATGAAAGATTGTGGATCTCTGGCATAGTCGGAGACTTCCCGTAAGGGAATCCGGCCTCTCCATGTGTATGTTAAGGGTCCGTTTCATGAATCCTTGGTCATTCAGAAACCTTGTGTATGAAATAAATAATAAAAATAAAATTGATATGACCATTATTGACACAAACACTGGTTAGGCTGGGTGGTCGGCAACCGCGGTGAGAGCACGAGTCGATGAAGTCGGGTAGTGGATTCAGAACATGCCAGCCTCATCAGAAGAGGCAGACGTGCAGCTGTGGCGGGTTGTCAGGGACCTCAAGATCCGGAGGGCTTCCTCCGACCACGAAAATCCTTAAGGAGGCCAGCCGTTCCTTCTTCATGAGTAGTGACCTAGAGGTATTGCGGTCAGTGGGCACTCATTCATCGACTGGGACCAGGCAGTGACGACACCGGATGCCACCGTTTTTGGGTGTGGCTCTGGTAGCCTTGTAGCTCGGGATGGGGTGGAAGTGCATGGGAGCACGTAACTCGGGTCACGCTCATGTCATCAAGAGGCCATATGGACCAAGCTTGAGATGGAAGACGAGGGCGATAGACTTTGACGGCCCACTTGAGTAGACTCGATCCTTGTTTGGTGCCCATAATAAAAAGAGATAGCACCTGTGGAAAATCAATATTATTACTAGGAAGGAGCAAGCAAGGACAAGCAAAAAAAAACACAAAATAAATAAAATAAAAAGAGTCCAAGGATATGTAATGACCTTCTATAGTAAAAGTGAAACACGACGGACCAGGTGACGGCTTGGTCGTGAGTAAGATTGGACCCCTTCATGGGGTTCCGTCATGTATTACTTAAACACTATGTTTATATGGAAACACCATGAAGAAAAAGACTCTGGAAAGTATGACGGATAAGAAGGATGGACCGTTTGTGATAATGACGGTCTTGTGCGTTGTCCAGTCGTGGGACACTTGGATTTATAAAGTATGGAGACACTTTGGAGAGGGGGTCTCTGATCGTCATGACGGTTATGTAGGACGGACGTCTAGGGTTGTGATGGTCCGTCGTTAGATGTCCGTATATTTTTATTATTTTTTTTTTTTAAAGAGGGACACTTGGAAAAAAATTTGGAGACCCTTAGAAAAAAAAACAAAAATAGTTGTCTTCTTACAACCAGAATGGTGGTTACAGGGGGACGACTGTCATGGGGAACGATAGTTCGTCACATTGTGTCTGTTGGAGGGACACTTAGAAAAGTGAGAGACCCTTATGACTAGGGTCTCTGAACAACCAGAACGGTTGTGCTAGGACGGGACCTTTCATGGGGGAGAACCGACGGTCCGTCCGCATGTGTCCGGTGGTTGGGGAAACTTGGAGAAGAAAAATTGGACCAGTGGGTGCTGGGGGAGGCTTTGGGACGGACCCTATGACGGTCCGTATAGGGGTCTCATTCTGTAATTCAAGTGACAGAACGGGGGATGCCACAAATCTCCCCTATGGACTAACCCAAATGGAATTTTAAGTGTTTTTAACCACATGTGTCGAACCCAAAATTACTAGTAAACTAGCATGCTACAGCACCTATTTCTAGTGTTTTAACAATGACAATTTGAGGATTCTACCTAGGTTACATAGAATTGTATAAAAGAAATGCACCCATCAATAAGAAACTGGCTTATTATACTAATTGATAAACAAAAAATGCAACGTTTAAATGGGTAGAAAGAAATCAAAGAAACATACCTAAGAATTTGAGGGAAAAACACAAGCGAGGAAAGTACTTGGTGATCAAAGTAGAGAATACAGCAGCGGCTCCGACTAGTAGAGAGTAGATTTTAGCCAATTTGGGAAATTTGGAAAAATGCTCCGTTTGACAGAGAGCAGGAACTTGGATGTTGAAAAAGAGAGGGACTGGAAATGGGAGGAAAAGTAGGAAAGAGGGAAGGAAATGGGTGGAATGAAGGGGTGGGGTTTGAAATGTTACGGAAATTTTTAAAAAAAAAACCCAAACCGAGTTGGGGCGGGTACGCTAGATTAATGACGCGGATGAGTCCCGATTGACTCGTTTCCGTCGCAGTGAGTAGTGACAATCCGTCATTGGTTCCGTCGTGTGTGCCCTAGTTTTAAAATAACTGAACGACGTACATGGGCCCCCCCCACGACCAGACAGATTTGCATACGGGACGGTCCATCGAATCCGTTAATGAATATGAAAGGTCGTCGATGGTCCGTCTAGTTGACTGTTGCTGTGCAAGTGATTTTTCTGCCAGAATTCGTGGTGATGTGCCTTGCAAATTTAAAATTAAAATGCTACCATTACTAGAGAGAAAAAAAACTATTCTATAAGTATTGGGTGCTCCCAACAGGGGCCTTGATTTATTCGCGGCACAACTGAGGACGCTGATTACTCAGCCTTAATCAAGATGGTATTCCTCGATCCCTACACCATTTTCCAATTCAGTTCTGCCCAAAATAGGGGTTTTATTCATTTCTCGTAACCTTAACCACCACCTCCCTCCTTGGTTTCTAACTCAACATTACTCCATTAGGGAATAATGGGTAGGGTAATCAAGTAGTAAGGGACAAGTCCATTTGGGACTTGAGCTTGCCCGAAAGCCAACTCACACCTAGAAACTGTCTAAAAGCACCAAAAGTCCAACCATAAAGTCTCGTGTTTCACTTTTTAGGACCATAAATCCTTCTTCATCTTTTTCTACATAGGATTAGCAGATACCGAATGGAGCTCCCACTCTGCCTCATGGACATACAAATGTTGAAGGTCGCATTCTTTACTTGTGTTCAACAAAAATTTAATATGGCCCCTTTTTTCCATTCAACTTCAAGGCCTACTCGTAAACAAGGAATGGCCTCCCAAGAATATAGGCACTTCAAAATCGACTTTACAATCAACGATAACCAAAATCTGTTGGGAAAATGAACGACTCCCCTTTCTAGAACATCGTGGCAGTATACCATAGGGCCTTTTTCACTGTTCGATCGGCCATCAGTAGCCGCCCCCAACCTGTTCTGTGCCTTCAAGCCATCCGACTCTCTTTTTTCTCCTTAGCCCTTCTCCCCCCTTTCTGCAGACTTATCCGAACTTTCCCTTCTCCTCCACCCTTACACTTATGATCTTAATCACCCGAGTTTTAACTCTCTTTTTTCCCATCGCAGTGGGCTTTGGGTCACCCATCGAACTTATTGTAAATCGAGAGGGGCCATGGAGAGTATGCTTTCCCCAGAGATCACATTCATGCTTTCGCAAAATGTAATTGATAAATCCTAACTATATAGGGAATAGTGAAACACACCCGGGATATTCTTTATTTGTACGAGAGATCTTGTAGCAATAGCACTACAATGAGGCCTTCATCATTATCCTCGAAAGTGAACCGATCTTTTCTATGTAACCAGGATTCTTTCATAAAAACTTGGCATACGGGCATTTGTTCTAGAGCTTCTAACCAAAGGGACATTGATTTAGAAAGTTGCTTCAACATTGGTATAAAAACGCCGATATTTACCAATCCAGACTTTTTCACTAACTTTTAGGAAAGGGGGGTTGGTGGTTAGGCATGGGAATTACCTTTTATAGGGACTTCAACATATTTTCCAGGGCTATCTTCTACTTCACCACTACTCTCTACAACCTTATCGTTATCCTTTCTCACCCTTTGCCTCATTAGACGGCATAGGTGGGTCAAGTTGTTTGCTTACCACCCGAGTGGTGATGCATTACATGTGCATCATTTTTTGGATTTTGACAGTGTTGCTAGGAAGAGTACCCCGTTGCGCGTGTTCACAAGTAGCAGATAAATTGGGTCATTTGCAACTCGATCTGCTGTAATTAATATGCATGTGTATCGGACTTTCTTCCCAATTGTCACCCGATAAATCCCTAATTTAAATCTTTAGTGTCTCATCATTAGCATAGAACCTCCTCAGCATTTTGTGCACATATCCTCCAAACTCGCGCCATTTTTACTATCTCACCATCCTAGGATAAGTTACGATTTGAGGAGAGACATAGGGCCATTCCTATAATGTTTGTGTTTGTTTACCTAGTTACCTTGTTGAAGTTGTTGTCGCCTTATAGTTTCCCATTCGAAACATTGAAAGACCCTCAACGGTTATCGTTACCATAGATCCGACCTTGTTTCCTTGGCATTTGGCGCCAATATCATTATTTGAGCCTTGGGAACTCGGTCGTAAACCCCCCGTCTGGCTCGTTAACCGCATAGGAATCCTCCGGATAATAGCATTCATCATTTGGTGGGTGGTGGCTTAGAACAAGTAGTTGACGCATTTATCTTTTCTAAGCCCCCTAAAGTGATATGTTTTAATTTACACCCCACCCAAGTTCAGGTTCTCATCTGAAACATCTCTTCATGAATCTCATCTGTGGCTGGTTGTGAGGTGGATTGCACTGGGAAAGGTTATCCTACCCAATATAGACTTCCTTGTACTCCAACCTTTATTGTTCCGGGAGATTTCTCTAACTTTTCAGCATCTCAGCATTAAGGGCACTTCCCATAAGAACCACCTTCTATAGTATCCAAAACACCGCTTTATTTATTATCATCATTTGTCCCCGATTAGAAAGTATTTATTCAGTGGACTATCATCTATTCGTTGGTTGGGGATTGCTTTCTAAAAACGAGGTTTGAATCTATCCTAAGAACTTAATAACGTGAACTCTCCTAGTAATGCCACAAAGTTGTTCACTCTATTCTTTGTGATTTAGTTTCTTGGAGACCGGGTAAATAGGTTGGTAATAGGTGCTAAAGAAAACTCCCTCTTGTTGGTTCAAGTGAACATTGAGTTCACGGAGCTCAGTGAACAAAATAGCAGCCTCTCCGTCAGGTGAGGAGGAAAAAAAACACTCTTAGCCCTATCAATTACAAGTTCAAGTCATGCTCCCTACACAACTTTTAACACAACTGCCCTACCTTAGATATATTGGGCCTTGTGGATCCTCAGAAGGTAGCCATGAAAACAAAACTCTGGGCAAGTGAGCATTTGCATCAGGCTATAGTTTACAAAAGGTTTTGTGGCCTGGGTGGAAGAGGGGGCAATACCAGGTGGCCCATCGGAATCTGCTAATTGTCATAGCTTGTAGTAATCTTTGGGGCATGGAGAGGGATTTTGACCTCTGTTGTTTTTCACCCGGAGCATCGGGTAACAACTTACAATGAACATCAACCGAGCTGGGATGTCTGTTGGATCATCATTATTAATTACCCAAGTTTCTATTCATGTGCGTACTGTACGCTCTAATTCGTGATCGTAGGAAACAAAGTTCTCTCCCTTTCATTGATTTTGGCCAGACAAGGAAGATAGTTCTGCAAGATAAAAAAAAAACCAAAAATTAATAGTAAAATAAGGAAATATGACTAAATTTTTCGTATAAGTTTAAGTTAATCTAAAAGCACTTTCCACTGGCCAGCGGCACCAAAATTTCGATACGCTCAAAACTTACTTCTCAAATAAGAAGAGTAAAGAGTCGTCACAAGTAAAGGTAAAGGAACCCAACAAATGAGGTTAGGGGTAGGATTGGTTTTCCCACGAGGAAAAAATAGTCCAGGCAGACTTAACTTCAATCGTATTATTTACTACTATTTAGTCAATTATGTTCCTTAGAAAACATTTAGACAATAAAAGGGGATTTTTACTTATAAATGAATAAATAAAACATAACTAGCTCTAAATTTAAAGGACACAAAGTAACAGCTTCCAAATGTTAGAGTTTAATTAAAAAGTAACTAGGGTTTATTTTTTCCCCACAGGTTTCTTAAACTTACAATTCTAACTATAACAATTTTTCCTAGTATCTTGCATGTAAAGTGATAAGTTATGTAATTTCCTAAATTCCTTGGTCCGACATCTAAGAAAATTTAACTCCGACCTTGTCCGGGTAGTGTTTGTTGTTATTACTAACCCTTATAATTACCTCAAATTAAGCATCGTATTTGATTATTTACTAAAGTTATTACCTCGTACCCAATCAATACTAGGCCTATTAGATAGTATACCACTAAATCTATGTTGCTGTTGATAATTCTTTATCCTAGTATCTACCTCCTTGGTCCGGCAAGGAGATTAAGGCGAGTTCTAACGGTGGTCATCGGTTAAAAATACTTTCTAAGCGAAAAAGAATTGTCATTTACTGCAAAGACCACTATTCTAGAATTGTTATTTAGTTAGATTTTTACCTCATTATTCGGCATGGTGTCCCACAACCCTAGTTATGGAAGTTTAGTTAACCATGTCGTATCACAATATTCGAATTATGTAATATACGAGTTCATGCACTACTTCAATGAGGAAAGAAGAAATCTAGAAATTCACTTGATTAATAAACAAAATCACCACCAATCAATTCAATGAAATTATTGAAGACTAAATATTTTCCAAAAGTGATTACTTAATCACAAAATCTAAATCCACAAAAAGAGCTAAACTAACCAAGAGGGTCTAATAACCAAAAAAGTCTAACCCCAAAAACGAGGTTTTTTTTTCGAAACTATTTTTAAAAACAAAAAACCTAATCAAAGAAGGACTCTATTTGCTGGAAATCTGTCAAAAATGCGGGCTGGGTCAACGGGGACCTCGCGACGGGTCATCGTGGTCAGACGGACGTCATGGACTCCGTCATCCCATACTTTGCAAATTCTTGCTTCTCTTTCAGTATCCTCGACGGCGGTATGACGAATCATCACAGTCAACAATGGCCGTCGAGGGGTCTCCGTTCCATAATACTTAAACTCTTGGAATGGGGTACTGGGACTACTTCTATGATCTTAATGACGAAACCAGCAGGACGGACCGTCAATGGCTACGCGGGTCCGGACACACTCCGTAACCCCACACTTGGTCAAACTTCCCCATCTTCCTTTTTAGTAGCTTCCCTACGATGCACCTACGGGACCGTCACAGGCAAACGGACGGACCGGTCACAGCTCCGTAGTGGACCTTTCGGCTTTTCTGCTCCAAAAAACTTCCGCATTCAGTCTTTTAGACAAGATTTCCTGCAAAAATAAAGAGAAAACTTAAATACAAAATTTAATACAAAAAAAAGGCTTTTGGACCACACACTTAAAAAAAACTGAAGCAAAAAGCATTTAAAAAAAATACCGTGCAACCACGATATCTCATGTTTGTATAAAAAAGTGAGGGAACGCGAAGCGAGTAGATTGGAGGAGATTGGCGAGCAAAGGATATTTGGGGAGAGAGGGTTGCCGACAATTTTTTCGGCACGTTGTGATGGAGCACATTATTAAATCAAAACCCTAGCTACTCCATTATTTTTTTTTTGTTTAGGTTATTAGTTGCTAATTATATACAAGTTTTTTCTATTGATTAATTTAAGTTAATTTTGAACTGACAAAGGACAATTTTTTATACTATTTAATATAATTCAAAGATATTTCTGATCTTTTCTATAAATGAATTGATGCATATAATCATAGGGGAAAATTCTGCCAACAAATTTCATAGTATTAAAAGTTAATTACATTTTATCTCCACTCTTTTTAAATAATAAAAATCTCTTAAATTTGATTGAAATCAGTACATCTTCGATACTCTCTACTTCTTAAATCTTCTCAAACTTTCCCGATAGATCGCATGTCAATTGTGAGAATCATTTCAAACATTTCAATACATCATGTACGTCCCGATACATTGCGTAAAGTGTATCCGAAAACAAAAAAGAGTAAAAAATTTTATAATTTTTTCAATGATGGAAAATTTCTAAAACTATGGTAAAATAAGTTGTGCCTATAGTTACTTTAAGTTGTTTCCTTTACCTGCATTGGATAGGTTACTGGCCTTGGTCTCAATTTTCTTCTAGATGGTAATCTTTTACTTTGAATGGGTAAATTTTGGACACTAAAATCTACAAACGAACACAAAGAATAATGAATCTAGGAGGTAAATCTACCACACATAATCTAAGAAAGATACTTCACATAGTTTGCAGGCAAAATATATAATGAGAATTAAATGTTTTTCTTTGCTGAATTTGATTGATCAATTAGTGCCTTATTTACATCTAACCATTTATTTTTTTCTTTTGTTTTATACCTATTTTTTCTATCACATATTTTATTATAAATTAATTTAAGGCTCCCAAAATGGAAGTCTCAGTTTAGATCATTCAGATATTAATCAACTAGATTTGTTTAACCTATTTTATAAAGATAAATAATTAAGTTAATGTTAATTGTAGTTTGGTAAACGTCTCATGAAATCTTGAATTTCTTAGAAAATTTAGATAAATCTTCTTCTGTTGAGATAATTTTTGAAATGTAAATTAGGCCCAGAATCTGATTTAGCAAGCTGAAATCCAATATAATAACTTAATATTTAGATTGAAATACTTTCATATTAATAACAAAAAGCAGTACCTTGATCCTTAAATTAATGTGCCACAAGTTTTATAATATCTTTCATTGTAAGCTTTTCTAAATTATTTGTCCAACATCTTTCTGTCTATATTAAGATGTTAGACTTAGCAGGAATTTGGACATGCGATTTATATTTCAATATATATGCGATTTCATGTTTCAATATATAATCATGAGATAAAATTAATTTTTGGATATGTAATTTTAAATTTTATAATATGAAATCAATAAAATCAACGTTTGGACATGTAATTTTACATTGATTTCATCTCATGATTTTACATCATAAGATGAAATTTCAATTTCTCCAAAAATTATAATTTGATAATTTCATATTCAAATAAAATATTATGTTCATATCATAATTTCATACCGTATTATAAAATACTGTTTATTTTTATATTACGAAGGGAAGGAAAGATTCATGAATTTGTCTCCTTTTTATCAAATTACTTTTACAATGAAACAGGAAATTATATCTACTAGTCAAGTCATAAGGGGACTAAATGATGTGTAGTTTGAAGGAAAGATATATTTAATATCTTATAATGAACAACAAATAAATATATAAGAATTTAGAAAGGTGGGATTTTTATGTATCCATTTTTACTAAATTAGAGTAAACAATTGTACGAAAACATATGGTGAGAAAGACACGCTTCATGCAGCTAAAAGGATAGAAAGGAATAAAATTCGGTATGAATCAAACTCACACAATTGCACTAAAAGATTTTATCCCTTTTGCAAATCACACACTTATCCCTCCGTTTTATTTTATGTAGTATCGTTTGATTTTTTTTCTTTTAAAAAATTGAAATTTGTGATTTATAAAAACTCTTAGATATTTATGGTTATGAATCATTTCATTATGAAAATATAAAGAAAAGTGTAAAATTATTTCTAATGATTATAATTTTTCTTTTTTTAGCAGACTAAAAAGAAAAAAGTATCACGTTAAGACCGAAGAAGCATTTTCCATCACTTAGTGGATTCCACTACAAAATAAAGATGAACGAAGGTTAGCTATTAATTCCCTAATCTAAAACAATATAATTAAGGACCGAATAACTTTATATATATACATAGATGTTATTGCGGATCCTATCATTACATGTTATGAATCAATTAGCCTATACGTTAGATTAGGGGTAGGCACCAATATAACATTGATAAGTTACCAGGTGTAGTATATATTGGTGTTATGCTACTGGACCATCAATTTTGGAAGCTAAAAATACGTAAAATTGTTGGATAATTAATGGCTAGATTTGGATGGAGATCTCTCTCTATCGATGATGTCTCTAAGGCACTTCTTTTTTGTCAAGCTTTGGTGGGATAAATAATGTAAAAAACTTCAGCAAGCATGTCACAATCTAAGGATCACTGCATGTAATGTTTGGAAGAAAATGGTGATGATCAGATCAGAAGAGGTTAAACATAATATTTGGTGGTAGGTGATGATGTCACATAACTCAAACTTCCGATTTGATAATTTGACCAGTGCATTTTATCATGGACATGATATATAAACATAACCTTTAACTTGACATCAGCTGATAACGATTAACTTTAACTTTCAATGTACACAAGTAGACAACTTAAACTTGTATAAAATTGAATAAATAAACATATTCATTTCACATGACACCTTACATGAAAATATAGTATTCTATGTGGCGTCCTACATGTATTATGTTATGTAGGATAAGTGTATCCACTTGTTTAATTTTGTATAAATTTAAGTATTTGTTTATGCACATTCTAAATAAGGACATAGTTATATGTTAAAGTGAAATTAAGAATTATATTTACGTATTATGTCGTTGCGTAGGTACAAGGAGAGAAGTTATGTTGGGTTTAGCAATTGAATAGGAAAATAAAATAGAGAATATGAAAAGTAGGTATCTATTTTGGAGGGGAATTGAAAGCATTTGCCAAGATTGCAAATGAAAATCATTTCTCCCATATCCCCGGCAAAGAAAGGACATTGTTGTCCTTATATTAGGAACACTTCCATTACTTCTAAAAAGGTAAGAAAGATGCCCACTCGCTGCTTTCTCGTCGGTCCGCTCGCTCGGCTTCGACTTCTGAAATGATTTGATTGATAAATTTTTTTGGACACAATTTATTTATCCTGTTAAATATTATCTCTTTTTTTTTTTTAAAAAAAAATATAAATTTGCTGGGTAACGGTAAAAGTGTTTACTCTTTCCGAAAAGTCGTTACTTTACAAAAGTCGTCAATTTCCTAACCAGACAACATTTTCTGAAAAGTTTTTTTTTATTTTTAAAGACAACACACTTTCTCGATAAAATGGGGTCTGAACAGATTTCTTTTCTCTGAACAGACACGTTTTTTCTTGCTGAAAATGGCTTAAAAACAAGTCAATTTTCAATTTTTCAAACACTGAAATTTTCTTCTCTGCATATATATTTGTTCTCTCAAATATATCAAAGTTGTCGATGAACTGAGTTTGTGTGACTGTTCCGGTTTGAAGTTCGCTGAAGTTTTAAATAAGTTTTAGGTACTCCGCATTTCTTAACAAGGTTTAATCCATTTTATCTTGGGAGAGGAAATAATCCATAACCTTGGGTACAATGAGGGGATTTAAAGTTCTTAAGGGGAGACACAGTCTTTCTGGGACTCGGATTTTTTGTATTTTTTTTCGGCCCCTCATCTTAGTTCTGTTTTTCTGTGTATTGGTTACCTTATAAATACAGGTTAGAATAACAATCTTGGAAATTAAAAAAATTATATATTGGAGGTTTCTGTAGATTAAAAACCTTTAATTGTTTTCTACTCTACTTGAATTTTTAAAAATTCATTCGATTAACGATTAACCGACATAAAACTTTATCTTTAAATAATCAGAAAACAGTTTGTGGGTAAAGATTGTTTATTTACTGTTAGTATTTCAAGTACTTAACTTATCTGTCATTTTGTCTAGAAAAAAAAAGAAGACAAATTCAGGTCAAACAATGCGGGACTAGTAAGTGCCCACCCATCGGTTTGCAGTGATTGTTCCAATGCGCCTTCAGCGCCAACTGAGAACCCTGCAAAGTTTTCTGGAGGCGAATTTAGGGCTGGTCAGCAAAAGATGTTCTTCTATCTCACTCACGTTGAGGTCTACAGAAGTCATTAATGAGAATGTTCCTGTTGTCATGATGAAACTCCGCCTGATTAACGATTTTTTGTAACAGAAGCATTGACAGGACACTCAGATTTTTTTGTGTAAAAAATATATTTGAGTGGTCTACAAGAATTATATGTACAATGTGTACAACAATGTCAAAACTCTTAAAAGACTCTGGTATTGCCTTTTAGAAAAGAAGTACAAATAGAAGATGTCGGAATGAAGAAATTCAATCGTGTAAAATTTTCTGTACATAAGATGTATAGACAGTAAGACCGTCATCACCCCAAGTTCCAAGAATTGCAGGTCCCATACATCTATTAACTACTAGCTGAAGTATAAATTTATTTAATGCCTATTTTAGACATATAAATTTTTCCTTAATACTCTCATAATCTTTAATGTAAGGATTGATTGTGAATTGATGTCTTTCAAGTGGCTTGCATTATTGGAAAAGTTTTAGCACCATTCGTGGAAGACTCAAAAAACTACTTGAAACAACGCACAAGAGATGATTGTTGAGATCTCATAGTAAAGGTTGAGATCGAAGAGGATAACTAGAGGCCTGCCTAAAAGAGGTCACTTGGTAATTCGCAATATCTGGAGTAAATTTTGTGAAGAAGATCTCAACATAAATAAAAGAAAAGAAAGAAGATCTGTCTCAAAAAGCAATCCTCCTAGAAGAAATTCAATGAAACTGCTTCAACTGTGGTAACATGGTCATAGGGCTACTGAATGTCGTGTCCTAAGAAGGACAAGAAAATATTGATCAAGCAAACTTGGCTGAATCCCAGAAAATGGACGTCTCTGTACAATTGCTTTAAGATGTACTTGTTGAATCCAAAAGATGGTGGATAGATTCTTGTTCCCTCATGCCCATGTTTGTGCCAACAAAATTAATTTCATCATATACTCCAGCACTTACAGTGAGAAGTTGATTATGGAAAATCCGTTTGTGCAAAGGTGGAAGGAAACTTGGCAAGTCCGTTAAAGATGTTGAATCAGGCAAGGTGTGACTTTTGAATAGGGTCTCATATGTTCCAGAATTGAAAAGGAATTTAGTTTTCAATTTCAGTTCTACCAAACACTGGATTTAAATGTGTATTTTTGTTTCTGATAAAAGCCAGTGTAAGCAAAAATGATATGTATGAGGAATAATCTACCTTCGTTGGATGCCCGTTTCAAACTCAATTAATTGCCAGTTGATATGAATAAAGATTTTGTTTCTCTTACTTGCTGAGTCTAAATGTTTATGGCATGAACGTTCGGGACACGTAATAACACAAAACCTTGCGAAAACTACATTAACTTCAACTTTTGCAAATTTGAGTGCAATAAATAAAAATAGCAAATTTGCGTTGAATTCAAGTTGCTAAACATATCCTTATAAATCTGTTAAAGAATTCAATCCTTTAGAATTGATTCCCGCTGATATTTATGACATGAAGTCACACCATCACGGTGAAACAAAGTATTTCCTAACTTTTTATTGACGATTGCACTAGATATTGTTTTTTTCTATTTTAATAAAGTAAGGAAGGAAGCAATAGATGCTTAGGCAATATAAACTGAAGTTGAAACCGTTAGATAAAAAGATCAAAATGATCAGAAGTGTAGAGGTTAAGAATATGATATCTCCATTTGCAGAAATATAATTTAAAACTGGACTAATCCCATCAAACTACTGGCTCCCTACACTTCGCAATCTAATGAATTGCAGAAAGGAAAACCGAATTTTAAAGAAATGATGAATCATTACTTTATAAGGTTCCGGTGTTACCACAGAACTTGTGAGGAGAAGCTATCCTTACAGCAAAGCAAATACTACAAGTGTGCCTACTCAAAGACAATGTATTCCATATGAGAAATGGAACTGTTGAACCCAACTTGAAATATTTCAAGTGTTGGGGGTGGCTAGCGTAAAATCCCAAGTTCCCCTATACCTAAAGAGGGTAACAGAAGGAGGGCCTAAACAGTGGATTGTGTATTCATTGGATATTGCCAGCCACAAACACCTTAAACATGTCGTTTTTTTGTTCATCAGAATCCGAATATTTCATATATTCATGATAAGACAGTAATGGAATCAGATAGTGCTGAATTTTTTGAACTATCTACCGTATAAAACTAACTTGAATCATCTAGTGGGGGAATTCTAAAAAACAGAGAAGAACCAACAGAAATGCCACAAATGAAGAAAGTCCACGACGCAGTAAACGTAAAAGGACATCTACTTCATTTGGATCAGATTTGTACATTTTCTGCTTGAAATGAAGCCTCAAACATTCAAGGAAGCAATGTTTGTCCTAGCGACTCAACCTCTTTGAAAGGAGGCTGTTAATAGTGAAATGAATCAATCTTAAGCATCATAACTTGGGAGTTTGGTTGATCCTTTCTCCAGGGAACAAACCCTGTTGGGTTCAAAATGGTTCTTTAAAGGAAATGAAGATGATGGAACTATGACAACTATAAGCAAGACTTCTTGTCAAAATTTTTTAGACAAAATAAGGTCTTGATTATTTTGTTACATACTCGCCAGTAAATAGGATTACATCAATTCGGATTATAATTGCACTAGCTGCAGTATAATACCGTCTTGAAAATTCATCAAATGGATGGTGAAAACAGCCTTCTTAAATGGAGGAGCCTGGAATAAGTAAAATTTACAAAAACAACCTGAGGGTTTTGTGAGTTTCTGGGAAGAAAAGAAGTGGGCACACTTATTAAGTTCACTTTATGGACTAAACACGCACCAAAAGAATGGCACGCAACGTTTGATCAAACCATGTTTTTCAAATTGATTTAAATCATGAATGTGAGAATGGTGTTTACATAAAGATTACTCCAAACCCGGAAGTTCATTTTATGCCTATATGGAATGAACATGCTTATAATGACAAAGACATTGCTAATATACAGCTACACAACTTATGTTCGCTAGTAATTTTTGATAATGAAATTTCGGAGTTGCTGATGTGATATTAGGAAAATTAAATTCTAAAAGTCCTAACGGTCTAGCATTGTCTCAAACAACTCATTATATTCAAAAGCTACTTGAAAAATTCCATTTTTTCAACTTTTAAAGGGCAACAGACTCCCAATTGATGTATACCTTCATCTGCAAAGAATAAAGGTGAAAGTCAGTCTCAACACTTAAACTTGCTACCGTTTGGGAAGCTTTAATGGTTGTCATTGAAATTGTACACGCCAAACCTAGCTGCGTTATCAGTAAACTGAGTCCGATAACACAAGTAATCCAATCAAAGTCAATTGGTTTGCCAAGAGAGATTGTGGATACTAGATGACACTCAAAACTATGCCTTTACATTACAACAAATAGCAGCCGTTTTTCTTGAAGGATATATTGATGCAAATTGATTACTGGGTCAACTGACATAAATTCACCAGTGATACGTTTTTACTATTGGTGAGGAGGCAATATCTTGGAAATCATTCCAAACAAACATGTAACCTCGCTCTATATAATGGAGTTTTGAATTCATTCTTTAGACAAGGCACGTGTGAAAAAGTTGACTGGCTTCCGAATTTCGTTAGAAGATTTTATTTTTGGCCCAATCCCAATGGCCCCTATATGCAACACTGTGATAGTCAAGCTGCAATGTAAGGGCTGGTAGCTTATGTATAATGGCAATTCTCGTCAAATAAACGAAGACATAACTCTGTGAGACAACTACTCTCTCGTAAAATTATAACAATTGACTATGGTGAGAGTCAAAAGATAATGTGTCCGGATCCACTTACAAAAGGCCTAAATAGAGAGGGAGTTTGAGAAAATCATTGACGGTTATGGGACATGGGCGAGAACAAGTCATCGTGGTGGTAACTCCATCCCCTAGAACACTGGAGATCCCAAGATCTAGGTTTCAAGGAGATAAACACAAAGTCATTGAATTATGGTTCAACAATTGTAAGGTAAAAATTATTAATTTTATGGTTCATTCTCATAGAATGAGACAATGTTTAGTAACCATGATAAAGACATAATGACTTTTTAAATGGTTTTATAAGTTTGATACAGGTATAATCAAATGGTGGTGTCTATGGGATACATATTTAGAAATCACCTAATGTAATTGTTAGTGTAAGCCTCTTCAAGGAGAATCCGGTAAGGCAAGTTCTTTAAGCACTTAGCATCCAGATGTGTTCTGGTTTGAACGAACAAAACATGAGAACTAATAACAGTTCCAGGGTTGATTGTGGTGACTAATGTTGTCTAGGTAACACCAAAGCTCACGGTTCAAAGATATCAATCTACCTATTGACCGATTATATCCGTATATATGTTTCACGTACAGAAGTTTAAATGGAAACCTACTTATTCCAGATGCAATTAAACCTTACTACAGACACCATATGTTTTCACTCATCATGTTTTTACAATAGCCTTTCCTCCCCGTTCATGTGGGGATGATCGGGTTTGTAGCAAGTGTGAATGGTAAAAGAAAAGAGAGAATATGAAAAGTGAGGGGGAACTATTTTGGAGGAAAAATGAAAGTCAGTCGCAAAGTGCGAATGAAAAATCATTTCTCCCATATAGGCAAAAGACCAGGGAATGGTTATCCTTATATAAGGAAACACTTCCATTACTTCTTAAAGAGCTAAGAAGAAAATGCCCCCCTCGCGCCGCAAAAAATCGTCAAACGCTCGCTCGGCCTCGGCTTTTTAGATTAGTATTTGGATTGACATGATTTATTGATTATATTTTTTTGGAAAAAAATTTATTTATCAATTTGTTAAATCAAATAAATCCTGTTAATATATCTCTTATAAATTTGCGGTACCTGTAACATTCTGAAAAGTTTTTACCTTTCCAAAAGTTTGTTACTTTTCAAAAAGTCTATTTTTCCTAACAGACACATTTATTTTTGAAAAGTTGTTATATTTTCCCAAGACCAACTTTTCTGGATAAAACGAGTCTGAACAGATTTTTCTGAACACACGTGTCTTGCCTAAAAATGGCAATAAAAGGGCAAGTCAATTTTCGATTTTTAAACGCTGAACAATGTTCCTTCTTCTGCATATATTTTTTTCTCTCAAAATAAATCAAAGTGTCGTTCGACTGATTTGTGTGACTTGTTCCTGTTTCCTGAAGTTCCTGAAGTTTAACGAAATTTTGTGAGGTCATCTATTCTTTACAGTTTAATTCGTTATCTCTTTGGGAAAAATTAATCCATAACCTCGGGTCCATGAGGGATTAAATTTCTTTAAGTAACACAAGTAGTTTCTGTGGACTCGGATTATTTTGTAATTTTTTTTCTTGCTTCATCTTAATTCTGTTTTTCTGTTTATTGGTTAACCTATAAATACAGGTTATAATAACATGTTATAGAGGAGTTCCAAGCGAAGGAGTTTTATCTCTGGTGAAATATGAAATACACAAAAGCTATTGGAGGTCTTATTTGAAAACATGACTAATTACATCACTCTATCATCAATCGTCAATCATCATTAACATAAATGACAATGAAAGATGGATATATAAGTAATTCAAATTACACTTTCGCAGTCATCTTTCACCTTCCAACTCGCAACACATCAATAAAGTCATGGCCACAACCAAGGTAACACAACAGCAAGAAGGTTGGGCCTAAAGCTAAATCTTAAAAAGAAATAGTAATATTTTATTTTTTATTTTTAAAAAAATTATTATATATTTTTATTTAAAATTTACTTTTCTAGTTTTTTAGATCTGAAGTCATTAATTGTTGTTTTATAATAGATTTGTTTTAAAAATTCGTTTTCAATTGATGATATAGATAATGCATTCATTCTCTTAACACATTGTTGTCTTAGATAAGATTGTTTTTTCAATTTTAGAAACAATTTTAGTTTTAAAAATCTTTTTTCAAATGAAGCAAATAACTATTAACATTATTCTATACTTAATATATGCATTAGGAAGTAGGGTGGGCATAAACATCGGAAAACCAAAATACCGTATCGAACCGAATTTTTTTGGTATTTCATATTCGGTTTTTTCGGTTTTCGTAAATGTTTTTGTATTTTCGGTATTTTTGGTTTCGGTTTCGGTTATATTTCGTGTAATTGATTTTCGGTTTATTCGAAATAGATTATATTGTCATATATTATATTAATTTAATTATTAATATTAAATAATAAATTATTATAATTTAAAATAAAAAATTAAAAATAAAAGATTTTTTGATATTAACTATTTTTAGCCCATTGAAGTTGGAAATCAAACAAAAAAATTTTGTAAATTTTTAAAAGCCCAACTAAAAGACCAATTAAAAACAACCGAAATAAAAACCGAACCGAAAATAATAAAATGGTACACAACGATTACAAAAACCGAAAGCAAAACCGAAATCACCCCAAAAACTGAACTGAATACCAAAGCCCACCAATGCCCACCCCTATTAGGAAGACAATCAAATATTTTTATTTGATTGAGTATTTCTATTAGATCATTATTTTCTACTTGTATTATTTCTTAACACATTTAATTTAAAAATAAATCTAAAACAGCAATATCACAATAACTATTACTCCCTCCGTCTCATTTTAAGTGACACTTTTCGATTAACGAGATTCAAACAAGTCTAATTTTGACTGTAAATTTTTCAAAGATCTTTTAAATATTTTAAATTATCAATTATTGTAACTTGTAGTACTTTTAACGTAGTTTACAAATATAAAATTTTTATTTAAATTTTTTTGAAGAATTCATGCGCAAATTATTCGTTAAACTTAAACTGTTTGACTCTCGAAAAATAAAAAGTGTCACATAAGTTATGACAAAGGGAGTTAATGTGTTTACAGAATCTCAAAAAAAGAGAAAAAGGAAGGACCATGAAAAGATGGAGGAAATAAGAGAGGGGAGAAGGCGACGGGCAGTGGGGAGGAAAAAAGGAGCCCGTTAAGCAATTTTTTTAAATAAGTTCTCATTATATAGTGATCTCAATTTTTTAACCAATAATAAGAAACCAAAATATTTTAATATGCTTCAAACTGCTCAAAACTAGAATATATATACTTATGAACTAAGAATATCAACAATATAAGTTAACAAGAAAAAGATATAAAATAAAGTAAGAATTAAAAAATCAGACATGGATTTGATAAGTTGATAAAATAATACTAAAATAGTGATGTGTTCCTTTAATATAATGATTGCTTGTATTAAAAGTAATTTTTGAGATTTTGAAGAAGACACTCAAAAGTAAATTTTATTTTTTTTTAACGTGTAATTAATGATAAATCAAAAGATTTTGCAGGAGAGAGTTCACGCTGAGGATAAAAGGTAATGAAAAAGATGAATATAAGGTAAATAACACTCTCTCCGTCCATTATTGTATGTTAGGATAAGATCATGCACAATCATCAAGAATTTAATCTAAGGTTCAATTTTTCTAATATTACCCTACCATCAATCAATATTAAAATGGATTGTACTTCTTGAAAATTGTGAAATCAATTTTTTTTACCACATTAAAGTAGTCTTGTAACTTAAAAATGACAAATACTTTTTAAAACCAATAGTTATGTAATTATTAAGGATAGAATTGAAAAAAACTAATTGTTTCTTAATTATTTAGATTAATAATTAATTTTTAACAACTATTTTATTATATCTAACAAACAATAGTGGACGGAGGGAGTAGTATAGGATCAGATTCTTAGCTATAAATAAGGATACACAATTTTCCTCATAGGAAAATTATTGTTCAATTACCTTAGAGAAGTGGAAAAACTAACCATATATCTTTTTTACTTCTACATGTTCTGTTTTAAATTAAAATTACATATAATTTAATAATATGTATTCCAAAAATATAATGACCTAAGCGATGATTTTAGTGACATAGTGGTTAAGTGTAACGACCCGCTACGGTCATTTTGAGAAGTTGGACTAGTTGGACTTCCCTTTTTTGAAAATTTTGAAAAGGGATATTGTTTTAAACTATTCCCAGACTGAAGAATATTTTAGTTTGAATAAAAATTTTAGTGAAGAATTAATATAGTTAATAGTTTAGTGGGGTTCCCATATCCATACATTCATTTAATCCCCTTTTTACTTGACCCTTAATTGAGTTAGGTTTAGTTCCGAAATATTTTTTTTTTTTACTTACTTAACATGAGAATGGAGCAACAAAGAAGGTAGAAACTGATTTTTTTTTTGGCAGTGTAAATTATCAGAACGTGAGGAACCAACGAAATCTTCAAGTAAGAAGCAATTTGAAATTTTCTTGATTGTTTTATATGGATCATAATGAATGTAATGTAGAAATGAAATATTGAGAGGAAAATTATCATGATAACAGTGTAAAATATTTTCTTCGCATAGTAAGTTTTGAAGTATGTTGTTTTCCGTGACTATTATAAATTTTTAGTTGCTTACACTATGAGTTGAAAGGGAAAATATTGGGGTCATGTTATTGTATTAATAGGAAGAGTGATGGTAAAATTTTGTTTAAAATACAAATAATTAAAAGGGAACGAGGAGAAGCGGCTAGGGATGGAAAAAAACCTGAGTTAATATGAATTGTAGCCATTAATGTAGTACTGCTTTATCAAATGTTGGAGGAGAATATAATGATCCAGATCATGGCAATCACTGCAAATTGACATCCTTTGGAATCATGTGTCAATGATTGTCCTTTGTATAAAATTCTTTAAGATTGGCATATTAAAAAAAAATGTCATTCAGATGGTCATTTGCATGCTCCTGCTTCGTCTGCATGTACTTATTGCGTTAACCTGCTTAAGTAATTATCAATTAAATTTAAATTTAATATATTGAGATTGCTAATTAATTATTAGGGTGTTTTATTTTATATGAATCTCACATTGGAATTTTAGTCATTTGAGAGGTTAGAGTTAAGTTCTTGGCTTGAAATTTAGCCAGTTGAAAAATTTGTCATAACCAATATTATCAAGATTTGGGATTTGGGTTGGAAATATGAGTGAATTTTAGCGTCTATGAATAGACATATAATAATTTAAATGTCTTACAAAAATTGCTTACTTACGAATATTGCATAATTGGTAATATTGGAACGTTTCAAAACATTGTGCGAAAAGGCAAGGAAAAATCTTAAAAGATTCGTGGCACGAGTTTCGGCATCTAAGTATGTTAAGAATTTTTATACTTGGTTGAAGGATAATTTCCCTAATTAAAAATTTTAAAAATAACAGGGGTAAGGGGCGAACGATGGGGGTCTCGTATCAATGGTGTGAACGGGCATTGGTACGAGACCGGTGTTATAAAATTAAAGTTCTACTATAAATGCGGATATAATTTGGAGATTACGAAATCATATGGGCATTAACTGATATATTATGGACTTGAAATTTTTTGTGTGATTTTGTTTTCTTTTAATACACCCTATAGGTTGTGATAATTGAGGTGGTTATGTCTTATTTGATCTTTATTGAGTGAGATGCTCATTATCCCCTTATATTAATAATATTGTATACATGCATTGACCATAAGATTAAGTATAAGTTGGGCACGTGGAGAATCGTCCGTGCCTGGGGATGATTTGATGTTAAGATTGTAATTTTGGGCACGTGGAAGACCGTCCGTGCGAAAATGTTTTATATTATGATAGTGCGTTGAGATTGTCCGTCAGACACGTGGAGATCGCCCTGTCGGTATGTGGACCTCACTAGTACCCCGATGGGTCATGACTCTCGAGGTATTTCGAGGAGTATCATGTATATACAGTTGAGTGAAGTACTGGCTTTATTCTGAGACTTCATTAATGGTATCATATTGCAATTGCAATATCAACACCTCCCCCATTTTCATTCTTGATGATTTATGATGTTCGTTTGGTGTTTGGAAAGTACTTGAGTTTGATTTCCTTTATTGATGAAACTTAAATCGTAAGTGTAATATATGCATATAACTTGTATAATTTAAGACTTGTATTTTTTCTTATATACAACTTCCGTCACTACTTCTTCGTTGTCGCCAATCAGACTATTGGGTACACGTGGTTTTCGTACTCATACTACCACTTGTTTTTGCACGCTTTGTGGGGGTTCAGATTTGATTTCCGATTAGGATCAACATCTCGTGGAGCAAATTGAGTCCCGAGCTTGAAGTTCTTGGAGTTGTGGTGAGCTGCTGTGGCTGTTCCGTGGGCCCACACCTCCCTTCTATCCTTTTTATTATTCCTGTTATGATTTATTTCAACATGAATATCCCCTTAGTGATTGACATTAGTTTTCAGACTTGCACGGATTTTTGAAGCTCTTGTCACTTAAGACACAATTCTTGGGTGAATATCTTTTTTTCTAGTTTCCACATTTCGTTACTTTAAGGAAACTCAATGTTGGAGATTCTTGCCCAAGTTGTTCATTTTTTTGCCTTTCTTTTTTTTCTTTTCCCATTTGTTTGGTTGTGTTTTGGTTAATATGTTGGGTGTCTTAACCTATTGGTTGTTGAACATAGGTCCATCACGACTCGTGTTTTTCTTTTGGATCGTGACAAATTTGGTTATCAGAGCCCTAGTCATCGGTATCACGAGTACCAAGAGCAATTCTAGGTAGAGTTTTTGATCGTCTGAAGAACGTCCAGTCCATCCTATCTTTGAGAGGCTATAGGACATATAGGAAATATTTTGTTCTTCTCTTTCAATTCATATCTTGTCACACTTGACCTTATTGAAATTCTGAAATCTTGATATCCCTCATTCTCCTCAGATGCGAGAACTAGTACACCGGCAAGTGGTGGTCAGATCCTATTCCTTCCTGCGCCTGCTTCTGGGAACACTATCCGATGTAGAGGCAGGAGGACGGCTCAGCGGGGTATGGGCCGTATTGGCACACCTGTGGAAGGTTCACGTACCAATAGTTTACCAGGGTCGTTATCGGAACCGGACCGACCTCCTATTAGAGGTTATTCCATTGGGATATGCAAGATCCGTGTCGATGGTGATGGGCCGCTCAGCGCCACCCAGTACTAATTTTCACCCCATTGCTTCAAGATACCATGACATCGTATGTTAGGTGTTCCACTAGAGGGAGATGGCTTCAGGCAGAGCCCTTTGCCTGTCACTTCTGATGTGCTCACATACCTGTGTCGGAGTCACCTTCCAGATCCTATGGTTGCTACGGATTCCTCAGAATCCTAGGAACTCAGCCGCTGCGGCTGTACTCCTCGTTTGGTATTATGGACTTTCCAGATGTGGACATCACATTTTTTTTTTGTTGACACGGGCCTTCTATGACTATTGAGAGCAAAATATTTTTTGGAGGTTCAGACTAATGAATCCTCCTACTTATACTGGTGACTTAACTGAGGATGCATAATGAATTTTTATAGTTAGTTGTCATGATAGGTTACATAATCGTTGGATTGGTGGAGTCCTCATGGAGTTGACTATACAGATTTTTCAGCTTACTTGATCTGCCCAAACCAGTGGTGAGGGATTATATTAAGTCGTAGCCAGCCTGGATCCTCTCCCTATCCTGTACTCAATTTTACTCCAGTAATTTTTCTATCAAAATTTGTTCCACGTAGTGAGAGGTAGCGCAAAGGGGCACATTTTGGGGTTTTGCGGCAAGGTAGTATGTCGTGCGGAGTATGAGGTTAATTTCATTCTTGGGGCTAGACATGCTCATGATAACTTCCTACATAGGCTGACAGAGTGAGGAGGTTTTGTTAAGGGTCTAATTTTCCTTCTGCTAGGAGTTTTTCTCAAGGTGCTGCTGGGGGTGGGGTGGTCTGGTGGTTTCCTTCCAGAAAGTGGTGATGCTGCTTAAGGATTGGAGATGAGTCGACGTGAGGGATTTTAGCAGTGTGAGGGGCAGGAGGAACCCGTATTCATGTGATTTTGGTGGTGCTCCGCCTAGGATTCAGGTTCTAGGAAGAGGTTTATATCACTCTCAGTCCAGCAACCTATTCACTTTTGCCTTATGCATGCGTCTGAGGCTGGTTACCTAGGCATAGTTCTTTCGCTCAGTGCATACTTTTACAGGGTTCATCTTCTAGGCCTATAGTTTCGTGGAGGGCAAATTCTGGGTCAGTCAGGGTCCCTTATCAGCCTGCATTCTCGGTGGGGCTGTTTTGAGTGGTGGTGATATGGACACTTTTGTTGAGAGACTGCCCCATAGGGGACCCGACGTGGTGGCTACCTCAGGGTTCTCAGGCTTCGACTTCCAGGGCTGCCAACTCCAGCTCGGAGTGGTTGCACAGAACGGTAGAGGTGGTTTTCTCCTTTTGATCGAGGTGTTGTGTCCGTGGAGGTCACTATCTGATGGAGGTCGGTTCTCATTGTCATGCTTTTCTAGGTAGGCCAGCGGCTGAGGCTTCAGATGTTGTTATCACATGTAATTAATTCTGGTTTGTCATCGACCAGCTACTGTATTATTTGATCCAAGCTCTACTTATTCTTATGTGTCCCATATTTTTCTCCTATTTGGATTATTTATGTGAGTCTCTTTGATTTGCCGATACTTTTTTTACTTCCTGTCGAGGATTTTGTAGTTGTAATTGGGTGTATCGATTATGTATTGTTACCTTGATGGGGTATGACACTTATGCATATAAAGGTCTTAGATATGATAAGATTTTGATGTGATTCTTGGTATGGATGGTTATCTTCTTACCACGCAATTTTACATTTTCATGCCAAGACAATTACTTACTATGTCTGGAATCCTATAGTGAATGGAGAGGTTCTCTAGTCCACCCTCCTAAAGTGTGATATCATTTCTTAAGGCTTGTCAGTTAGTACATGAGGAGGATGTTGACTTACTTGGCACACATTCGAGATCTAATGTTGAGACCTCCTATGCTTGAAGTCTATCTAGTGGTGAGTGACTGTGTTCAGAGGTATTTCCCGCCGATTATGCCAGTCTTCCAAATCGTGATAGTTGATTTCTGTATCAAATGTGAGCCAGGCACTCAGCCTATTTCTTCCTCCTTATCGTAGGCACTGGCTGAAATTGAAAGCGTTTGAGGAGCAATTTGCAGGATTTTGTTGTAGCAAAGGTTTTATTAGACTGAGTGTATCTCCTTGGTGTGCTCCCAGTGTTATTTGTGAAGAAGAATATGGATCTATTTTATTTGTATGGACTATCAACGTTTGACAGGGACCATCAAATAAGTGCTTTGATACCTCGTATTGAATGACTTCATTTGGATTAGTTGGCACGGTGCTTTAGTTTTCTCCAAGATTGATTTGGGGGGGGGGGGGGAATAGCTGGCTATCATCAGCTGAAGGTTTAGGGCGGAGGATATCCCTAAGATAGCTTTTCGAACACCTTATGGCCATTATGAGTTTTTCGGTGGTTGTCTCTTGGATTGAACTAATTCCCCTCAGCTTTTTATGGACTTGATGAATGGAAATTTTCAAGACCGTATTTTGGATCCTTTGTTATTGTCTACAATAGATCGATAGATTGATATACTCACGCACTAAGGAGACATGACATCATTGATGATCGTTCTTGTGATTCTAAAGAAGAAGACGCTTTATGTAAAGTTTTTCAAAGTGTGAGTTTTTGGCCTTAGTTTTTCGGTAGTATTCCTTAGGACATGTAGTGTCCAAACAAACAGGGTATCATGGTAAATATCCTAAGAAGATTGAGCAGTTAGATTTTGGGTCCTACCTGCTTCATTTTACTGAGATTCGGAGTTTCTTAGGCCTTGCCGGTTATTAAGCGACGATTTGTTTGAGGAATTCTCATCCATTGCATCTCCATTAACTAGATTGACACAGAAAGAGGTGACTTTTCAGTGGTCCTGACGATGTTAGGTGTATTTTCCAAAAAGCTCAAGACTTGATTAAATACTTGCTCCATTTTTGACCTATCCGTGGAGGGAGAGGGTTTTGTTTTGTAATTGTGGAATGCTTTCTCAGATTGGTCTTGGTTATATATGAATGCGAAGAAAAAAGTGATAGCTTATGCTTCGAGACAGTTGAAGGTTCCATGAAAGAATATCCTATTCACAAGTTAGAGTTGGCGGTTGGTGTGTTTGCAATTGAAAATTTTTGAGGCATTAATATCTTTATTTTGGCATTGTGAGGTTTTTTCATGGATCATGGTAGCCCTCCAAATATATATTTTAAATCATCATAGATTCTTGAAATTTGAGGCATCGGAGATGGTTGGACTTGCTCAAGGACTACGACATGACTAGTCTTTAATCATCAAGGCACGGCAAATGTTATTGCAGATGTCCTTGAGTCGAAAGCAGTAAGTATGGGTAGGTCCCTAGCAAGGTACAGGTCGACGACCGTCCCTTTAGCTAGGGATGTCCAATCCTTGCCAATAGGCTTTTTGATACTTGATATTTCAGAACCTCGTAAGGGGGGGTTTTTTTGTTGGCTTATAGTAGGCTAGATCATCCTTGTTGTTAACCCGATCAGGATCAACAGTTTGATGATTGTGATTTAATGTAAGATTAAGAGAAAGGTGTTAAAAGGAGAAGTCAAGGCTTTCCAATTCTTTATAGTGAGGGACTTTTGAGGACAAGGTCGTATTTCCCCCTTGGTTCCTCGTACAGGTGATTTGACTAGATTAATCATGGTAGGAGAGGCCCATAGTCGAGGTACTTCGATTCCATCTGGGGCTTACTAAGATTTATCGTGACTTGAAACCAAACATTATTGGGTGGTGTCCCGTATGAAGAGGGGATATAGTAGATTTTGTATTCTGTTGTTAAAATAAATAAAAATTGTCAGCAAGTAAAGTATGAACACCAAAAAAGCCTGGAGGCCAAGGAACATAAATATGTCTATACCTGAGTGTAAGTGGGAGCGTATTGTTATGGACTTTTGTGGTAGATCGCCACGCACCTTTGGGTAAGTTCCGATGCTATATAGGTCATTGGGATCGTCCTGACATAAGTCTGCACACTTTGACCAGTTCTACTACCTATAACTCATGAAAGGTTATCCAAGATTTAATTCGGGAGGTTAGTTCGTTTGCATGGTGTTTCCTAATATCTATTATTTCAGAATTGTGGCACCCACTGTAACATCTCATTTCTGGCGGTCAATGCTAAAGATTTGGGCAACTTTGGTGTCTTAGTACAACCTTTCATTCAAACCTTCACCTCAAACTATGGTCAGTCTGAGTGGACTATCAGGTTCTTGCAGGCATGTCGCGGGCGTCTGGGATTGACTTTGGTGGTCAGTGGGATCAGTTCTTGCCTTTAGCGGAGTTTGCTTACAATAATGGTTATCATTTGAGCATTGAGATGGCACCATTTGAGGCTCTATATGGTAAGAGATGTCGACCTGCAATTGGCTGGTTTGATGCATTTGAGGTTAGACTGTCGATATCCAATTGGCCGGTTTGATGCATCTCTCAATCAAATGAATGCAAAAATTCTCTCACCAACCAAGCTATCCCAAGCTGATTTGGCTAAACAAAGGACTTGGTGATTAGTAGCTGGTTCAACAAGAGCAATTTGAATCCCCAGATAACTCTCACTTTTTTGAGGATTCCTTGTCAAGGTTCAGTTTGATCCAATAGACGTCTCATGGCTTCAGAGAAGGCAAAAGAGTTATGCATATCTAAAGATTCGTGATTTTAGGAAGTTTATGTTTTAGAGAGGGTTTTTTATTGAAGTTTTTAACCATGAAAGGGTGAGAATATGGTTTGGAAAGAAGGGGAAGTTTGAGCCCAAGATATATTGGTCCTTTAGATACTTGTTGAGCGTAATTTTGGTGAGGTGGGCCGTATCAGGTTTCTTTTGCCACCTGGTTTGTCAGGTGTACCATCATGTATTTTTCATATGTTTCAATCTTAAGAAGTATCATCAGGGTGGTGATCATGTGATGCAATGGATTCGTTGTTACTTGATTAGACATTTGACATTAAGGAAGAGTCGATCACCATTTTGGATAGGAAAATTCTGAGCTGATGTCCAAGGAATTGATTTCAGTAAGGTTCAGTGAAGCATCATCCAGTGGAGGAAGGCTACAAATGAGCGACGAGCAGACATAAGGAGTACGTATCCTCTCTTTTGAGCGTTCAGGTTAGCTCTTTTATTTTCCCGTTCGAGGATGGAACTTTTTGTTTAAGTGGTAGGTGTATGTCACGACATACGACCCGCTAGGTCATTTTTTGAAAACTAGGACTCAGGTTTGATTCCTTTTGAATTTAATGAGTATTTTTTTAAACTATTCGAGACTAAGAATATTTTAGTTTGAATAAAAATTTTTTAGTGTAAAAATTATAAAGTTTTTTAATAGTTAGTGGGTCCATATCATAATTCGATTTAATACCTTTTTACTTGACCCATTAATTTATTGAGGTTAGTGGAATTTAGTTTTTTGTTTTTACTTATTAACATTAGAAGGGCAGAAAACAAAAGAGGTAGAAATTGTTTTGTGTGGGCAGCGTAGATTACAGAACGTGAGGGAACCAACGAAATCTTAAGGTAAGAAGTCAATTTGAAAAATTTTCTTGATTGTTGATATGGATCATGAATGACTGTAAGAGATATGGAAATTATCCCTGTGTTCGTCTATTTATTATTATAAAGAAAATTGAGAGTGAAAATTATAGAGAACGGTGTATATTTTTTCATTGGCAATTGCAGTTTGGAGTATGTTTGTTACTGTGACTTTATAAGATTTTTAGTGGTCTTACACTCTAATGCAGTTGAGGGCAATATTGGGGTCAAATTGTGAATTGTAATTAATAGGAAGAATGGATGGAAATTTTTATTTAAATTAAAATCTTAAAAGGGATGAAGAAGACGCAATGCTTGGGATGGAAAAAAAAATGAAAGTTAATATGATTGTAGCCATTATAATGGTAATGCTTTATAAATGTTGGAGGAGAATATGGATCCAATAATTGGCAATCAGCCATCATTGACAATCTGCAAATCAAAAAATGTCTCAATGATTGGCCTTTTTATAAATTCTTTAAGATTTGGGCATTTAAAAAAAAATGACCTGCAGATGGTCATGTTGCCAGTCTTCCTGCTTGTCCTGCAGTGTACGTTATTACGTGACTTGTTTTAAGCTAATATCAAATTAAGAAATTTAAATTTAATATATTGAGATTGGTACATTAATTAAAATGGTGTTCCTTTTACTCGGATCTAACATTAAATTTTTAGTCATTTGAAGCAGGTTAGAGTTAAGTTCTTGCTTGAAATTTTAGCAAGTATGAACATTTGGCATACCAATATATAATCAAGATTTGGAGTTTGGTTGGAAATAAGGGGGGGGGGGGGTGAGTGTAGTTTTCAAAGCCCGTCTTATGATAGACATATAATACATTTAATAACTAAAAAATTTGCTTACTTACGAATATTTGCATAATTGGTGACTGAAAACGTTTCGAAACCTTGAGAAAAGGACAGGAAAAATCTTAAAATATTGTGGCACAAGTTTCGGCATCTAAGGTATGTTAAGACTTTTAGACTTGTTGAAGGCTGTTTTCCTAATTAAAGTATTTTTAAAAAATAGACAAAGGGGTAAGGTCGAAAGATGGGGTTCCGTATTCATGGTTAGAACGGGCATTGGTATGAAGTACCAGTGTTATAAAATTAAAGTTCTACTATATATGTGGCTGGTAATTTGAGAATGCCAAAGCATATGGGCATTAGCTTGATATATTATTGACTTGAAATTTTTTGTGTGATTGTGGTTTCTTTATTACACCCGTATAGTTGTGATAATTGAGGTGGTTATGTATTATGTTTGATATGTGTTGAGTGACTGCATCATTATCCCCTTTAATATTGGACATAATATTGTATACATTCAGTAAAACATGAGATTGAGTATAAGTTGGGCACGTGAGATCGACCGTGCTGGGGATGGTTGAGATGTTAAGATTGTTACTTTGGGCACTTTGAGACGTCCTGTAAAAATTTTTTTGATATATGATAGTACTTGATATCGTCTGGACAATACGTGGAGAAGTTCTGTGTCCGGTATATGGACCCTCCTCGCGAGTCCCCGTTGGTCATGAACTCTTCGATGTAATTTCGGGAGTATCTGTAATCGGTTGAGTGAGTACTAGGTATTCTGAGACCTATCATTACATGATATCATATTGCATTACTTTCATCACAATCATGCATTCTTGATGATTAATATGTTTTCGTTTGGTGTTTGGAAAGTACTTATGTGTGTGATTTCCTTTATTGAATGAAACTCAATAGTAAGTTAATATATATATATATCTATCATCTTATATCATTATCTATATATATATACTCTATATATATACTTTTATAATTTAGAATTTATTTTCTTTATAATCAACTCCCGTCACTACTTTTTTTCGTTGTCGGTCCCTGAGACCTACTGGGTACACGTGGTTTCGTACTCATACTACACTTGTTGGCACGCTTGTGGGTGAATTTTCAATTCCGAGTAGGAAGCACATCTCGTGAGCCAATTGAGTCCGAGCTTTGAAGTTCTTGGGGTTGTGGTGACTGCTTTTGTTCGGTGGCCCACACCTCCCTCTATCTTTTTATTTTATTTTGGTTATTAAGTATTAAAACATGATATTCACCTTATGTTAGATTTGTCATTAGTTTCAGACTTGCATCCGTATTTGGGAATGCTCTTGTACTTAAGACCAACCAATCTTGGGTGATATATTTTTTCTAGTTTCCTCCTCCGCATTTCGTACTTTTAATGAACTCAATGTCGGAGATTCTTGCCAAGTTTTTTTTGTATAAATTTAGGAACCAAAATATTAATAAAATACCAAACTGACCTTTTATCCCTTTAGACTTGAATTACTAAAATCCCTTAAAATCTCCCAAGGAGCGGGATACATCCAATGGCAAAACGATACATAAGTCCTATACATCATATTTTGCACTCTGCTATTAATTGGAGTAATTACCGTAATTCTTTATTGTAACTGAAATCACGACGTAATTAATGTTACCGAGCTTGTGTAAACTAGATTAGTAATTCAAATTTTAAAAATCAGATGATCTTCATAATCAATTATTCTTGTAAAAGTTGATCTGCATACTAAGAAATAAAAAAAAGGTTTGAGATGACTATCTCAATTCTGCCTAGCGGCATTTCTAGAATGTGGTTAAGCGGTGTTATTTTATGCAGTTACAAAGTTGAGGGTATTGTTGTTGGCCATTTTCCATTTCATTTGTTAATCTGAAAACATTGATTTTTCAGAGCTTGAGATGACAAAACGGTTTTTTACACAGGATATTGAAATTGATACATGTCCGAGGAAGCTCATGGTCCATTGAAAAATAAATGACATGTTGTGAAACTTTATTTCGAAGTAACAAGAATTGCATCTGGAATCGGCCATGTAATCCGCTTTGTATTGATAACAACTGATAAAATTTTATAAATAACTAGATTCAACATGGTGCTTTTCAATTCAATTTTTACAGTAATGCTATATGGTTTTGTTTGGTGCATGGTGATGTATCATATCATGCATATTATTGAATATCTTATATGTTTTACGTGGGTATATTGTCTTTTTTATTTTATTCACGGTTCAAAAAAAATTGACTTGTTCAATTGTTTACTATATGATTCGTGTAATACAGCCTTATGAGTTTAAAAATTTGATATATTATATTTCAACAGTGTTGGTTTCATAGACGTATTAAATATGAGTTTATTTATTATATTATGTATCAGATACATTCATATAATGAAAATATGTTATATTTTTCGTGTTACTCCTTATGAGTTAATTCTAGTGTCCCAAAACTTGACTGTTCAAAATGTGGTACTCATGTTTCGTGTGTAATGCCGTATGAAACTATAAAATTTTTTTATATATTACATTCTAGTGGTGCTTTGCACTGTAATATTAATCTGTTATTAGTTTTTGTTTATGTAATTGATGTAAATCATATACATTCGTATAATTCAGGTTTGCTAAATATATAACTGCAATAATATTAAGAACATACGAAATTTTTTGTGAAATTGAATCCCAATATTATTATGAGACAACGATAAGATTAATTTAATACAAGAATCCTAATCATTTCAATGAATAAATGAGTTGGTTAGAGTCCTTAATCAACTCAAATTATGAAAAATGTATAATATTATATTAATATTAGCAGATAATATACTAATACTATTACTCTCTTTTCTAATTACATTTTAAGTGTGAAAATTTGAAGTTTACTTATTTTCTTTTATCATCATTTGGAGAATTCAAAAAAAAAATATGTAAAGACTATAATTGAATTGTCCTTTTTAAAACTTTTTTGTCTTAAATATTCTAAACCTACAAAAAGAGACCAATTTTAAATTTCAAACGTAAATGAAAAATAACTATCAGATTTTTTGACTAAAAATAAGAAGAATTTGTGGATGAAACAAGAAAGGATCAATGTTCAAGAGCATTTATTTTTTTTGTGGATACATAACCACAAAGTTTATGTATCACCATATGGTACAGATACATATCGTTCTAAATTTGGAATAACGTAGAATATACATAACCACACTAGATACGTGATACATGATACATTGTTAAAAATTTTTTTTTTTGTATCAAGTTATTAACTAATTAGGTTTATGTATCAAAACTAAAATTTAAACATGATACACGACTTGTAAGTATCGAAGTTTATGAAACAAAAATTCTCATTAAATTAAGAAACAAATTCACTGAATATTAAAATGCTAGTAATGTAGACATTGTGGAGAATTTATGACTGAAATTGGAAAAAATCGTCAATTATTATTTATCCAGTAATTTTTTACTTAAATTTATAATTTTTATAATTTAAGTTATTACTACGGTAAACTTATTATGAGTAATAAAGATAATTTTATTACACATATAAGTGTCCTGTTTTTGATCGCTAATGGCTTTAGCTGCATCTCCACCTTGCATTCTAAAAAAATGGTATGACTAACAAGTGAATCATTACAATAATAAATAATCAGCCTAAAGTTAATTAAGAAAGTATTTTTTAACAATACCCATTTAGCCGTAATGATTACATTAAGAGGAAATACTCCTCTTTTAATTAATTTTAAATTTTTTTGGTTAATTAAATTTCATTTTGGGTTAGATTAAAAGGAACAAAATCTGAAATTTATTATATACTATTTTTTTATGTATGGTTTTAGTTTAAATTTTTTGAAAAACAAATGTGAATTTTGTACTACTAAAAAATTTGGAGTGATGAGGGAGAGAAATAGGAGCGAAAAAGGGAGTGGTAATGTGAATTTGGGTTTGTGACTTATAATCAATGTGGTGTTTTTAGAATTAGGAGAAAGAAGGGATTTAATTAATATTTTAAAAAGGTAGGGAAAAATAGAGAATAAGGAAATTAAACATGTGTATATAAGTAATTTATCTTTTATTTTTTGCCTTTCCTTTTTTTTACCCATTTGTTGGTTGCGTTAGGTTAGTATGTTGGGTTGACTTACCTATTGGTTGGGAACATAGGTGTCATCACGACTCGTGTTTCTTTTTGGGTCGTGACATTAAGATGACCCTAGCCTCAATAATCATGTAGTATCTATATATTTAAAAGGAATAAATTGAAAAATAAAACATTATTTTCCAAAAGCGAAGATTTCCTCCTTATTTCACCATTTTTGAACTTTGAAAGCTCGGTAGAGACAACTCTAAAGGATTTGATTGAGATAAATTATCTGGGTAAATATTTATGACCCCAAAATCTTCACATTCCATTAGTCATTTATGATTTTAAACATCAAATTTTTTATTTTGAACTCCAAAGTTTGAGGATTTTTCAAGAGCTTAAACTTTAAGAAAAATAGTGATTAAGGGTTGGTTTCAACCTGTTTTTCAATGTAGTTTCCCTACAACAAAAACAAATTTTAGCGACAATAAATATTGACATTAATAAATAGGGGTAAATTCTTTACCGGCATTAGTTAAGTGTCATTAAAATTAATGTCGCTAAAGACATTAAAAATATATACAGAGAGTACTAGCTAAAAATACATATTTAATGATAATTAAGAGTTAATTGCCACCAATAATCATCTTCTACATATATTTTCACTATTGGGTTCCAAAATTTTGATTAAAATAATTAAAGGTGGGCTAAGCTAAGTACATAATTTATTCATAAAGTTGTCATCAAACATAAATTATTTGTAATGACCCAAACCCGAAAGATAATTTTTTATTTTTGATAATTTTGAATAGTCATTTAACAATAGTTAATTAATTTAAGGTTAATTTATTTATTATTAATAATAATGGCCCATATATATATTAACATAAGTTATTAGGGTTACTCCTTTAGATCATAATTCTTCTTCAAAGAAAACCTCCCGTCCCACGGAGAACGTGGTAGCCGGCACAATCAAAAGGGTAATGAACCTCCAACATGTAAGCATTAATTATGTCTTAATAAAGTTATTGGTATATATGCACGTATGTCATAGTATTACTATTCTATTATTATAGTTGTTTGTAAAAGAGAAACGAGAAATTTGGATTGGGATCAAGAAAAATTGAAATTGGAATTATTGTATATCTTTTTTTATTGGAAAATGGGTTTAACATGTACATTATCATTAAGAAGGTTAGGGGGTGAACGTGATTATATATTAAAATATAGTTTTATTACTGGAGGTTACTAGATTTTTCTTTCCAGTATTGATTTTTTCAATTGAAGTGTTTTTTCGTGGTTATCCACTATGTGGCTGGACTTAATAAACTATTATTAATATTATAAGTAAGATATTAGATGTGTGATATGAATATGATTGGAATATGGAATTATTAGAGAAATGAAATATATATAGCTGGACTTTGAAAATATGAGGGTTGGAACATGATAAATGATATCAAATTTAGGAATTTCATTTTAGGTTTTGTAAGTTTTGAGTTGTAGACTAGAACATATAGCAATGTGGGTATTGTTAGTCTTGAAATGTTTATTGTTGGATTTTCTATTTGCTAGATTATATTGATTTGGAAGTAACTAAAAGGGAATGCTCAAATTCGGAATCATGTTCGACTATTTGAAGCAAGTGATTTCTAAATCTTGCCTAAGTGTATGAGAATGTGGTATTTTCCTTGTGAAGAGGTTTGGAGTAATGGGACTGGCGATGGATTGACTTGTCCACACTGATTTAATTCTAATAATGAAACAAAGGTGGTAATTAAAGCATGACGAATAATGGGTTGTGTTGATGTGTTGATAATAGAGAGATTGGTTATTCAAGAATTGTTGTTGAATAATTGTTGAGTTGTTGTCAATTAAAAAGGTCAGAAAAAATGGTGATATCGATCTTAGTTGTTGAACATGTCATTGCCTGATTTTGAGACATGGTTGTGAAAAGTGTAATGCATACGAGAAAGAATGAGAATTAAAGAGGAGTACCATTTCGACGAGACGTACGCTGCGTCGCAATGGTACTAGATTTTGAGCCCTTGCCGGTATCGCATGCCGCGATGGGTACTATATCGAGGGTTGTGTCATGGGCCACGACAGATTGCATGGACAGATATGTCCCCATGGTCCTCGACTGAGAAGACTACACGGATTTGTACACTAGGTCAGACCCCATGATCAATTATACTGGACATTGCATTCTATTGCATTTGACCACATGCTTATTCATTAGTGAAACTTGATATGTGTTTTGGTGATATTGTGAGAATGCCTTTCTGTGGAACTTATGATTGATGAATACTAAGCTGTTGTTGGGTATAAAAATTTCATTAAGGTTGTTTGTTGGAGGATAGTAATTTGGCAAGAGGTTTGTTATTAGATATATTACTTTGTCAAAGTGCTGTCGTTGAGGATGGATATGTAATTTACCAAAGTGTTGTCTGTTGAGGATATGTTAATTTTCCAAGGTCGTTGTTTTGGTGAGGGATATGCTAAGTTGTCTAGGTGTTGTTGTTGAGCTATGTGCTATGTAAATGGTGAGTTGTTTCGGTGGCTGATTTTTATGTAGGTTATATTAGGTTTGGAGGTTCGCTTGGGGGATGGTAGGGAAGTACCTGTATTTCATCCCCTTAGCTTGTGTTTTAGAGGTTACTTGGTGAGCATCTGTGCTTTGGTACTCACCCCCTTGCCTCTAAATTTTTTGTAGGTTATTAGCCCAGACCTTTGTGAATATTCTGTCTTTTCCGAAGCTTTGGAGATTTATGAGGTAGTTGGGGTATGTTTGGCATCTCAGCAGGACCTTCTACTCTTGTTTTGATTTTGTTCTACTCTAAAATAATGTTCATATGATGAATTATTTTTTTTTTAATGCAATTGTAATTACGTTTAGAGGCTTGTACACGTGACAATCAGGTTTTGGGATATAATTGAAGGTGTAGTAAAGTTTCCCATTATCTGTAATAGTGTGTGTTAGGCTGATTATTTCTTGGTGGGATACGACAGTGTCATTCAAGTTCAATTTTGGATGTGAGAAAAAGTATCAGAGCCAAGGTTCATAGGTGTAAGGTGTGTACAAGTCGAGTCTAAATAGAGTTCTCGAGGATCAGTACGGAGACCGATGCTAGTATCTTCAAGAGTTATTATAGTGCACTTTAGAAAAAAAATTTCTTCACGTGTGGGATCTCTATCTTTTGGTACTTGGTCCCATTTTAATTTTAATCGCTTCACTACATTCGCTTCGATTTATTTGATGACATCCGGTAGGTCCATATGTGAGTATTTGGTGTGTTGTATATGTTTTGAATATTAGGTTTTTGTAACCATGAAAGTGATAGACTTATCGAATGTTGTGTTGTCATGTTTGAAATGTTTAATGATTTAAATAGATTCAGTTAGTGATAACATGACAAAATATTTTAAGAATATTTAAATGATGAGGTTGAACAGTTCTTCATGAACGCTTTATATTTTTTAGATTAGTTATTTAGCAGTGAAAATAATACTTGTGTGATATTGACAATATCTTGATTAGTTTGATCATTGAAAGTGAAATAATTAAAAGGATGGATAGGTAATGAACAATGTCACTTTGAAAGCGACAGTTGGTATGGTAGTCATAACATATCTATGTTGCGTAGCAAATAATCTTGTGTCAATCAAGGTTAGAATATCTTTCATAGATTGAGTGTATATAAAAAGGGATACATATTGTTTTGGACTACAGACCAAACATATTTGTAGTGTATGTTAGTTACTTAATGGGACATGAACGTGTAGGCTATTTGACTACAATATAAGTATGGTGTGTTCTAGTGGTGAATTTAACAAACTTTCACAATATGGTACTATTGGTATATAAGATGGATTTGTCGATTGTTAAGCGTAAATACTAACTACTTAAATAGTTATAAGTGATTAAAATGTTCATATAATGAGACCCAATGTTACATTCACATTTGAGAAATCAACTAGCTTGTTACTATAGACGAATGAGTTAAGCATTATTTATAAGAGAAATTTTAATGATGGATCTTTGGAGTAATATAATATATTTAGGTTGTAAAGTATATTTCGATATTCTAAATGAGGTCAGATAATTTTATCTTAAGCTCCAAATGAGTAATTTGTTATTGGAATAACAAACTTATGGATAAATAGTCTTAGTGAGTATACTTGGGTGAATGAAATTGGAGGATTTTAGTAAAAGGTACATATAAATTGAGTAAGTTCCTTGGATGGTTAACATAACTAGGTTTGGAATGCCATGTTAATGGAAAGGCTAAATTCGTGGTGAGGGAAAAGACTAACTAAGCATGATGATAATAAGGTTTTATGATGCATTATGGTTGAAATGCAACTATATGATATATGTGTTGGTTAAAAAGATTTTTGTATGGTAATGATGGCATTTGGGTATCTATGATTATGACTTGTTATTATTTGGTGAGTAGTGTGGTTGCAAGGAAAATTGTTGGATGTGTTGAAATACCGCTCTAATAGAATCTAACGGAACTAGAAGTATAATGAAAAATAATAATAAATAAGTGCGATGTAGTGTGTATCCTTTGGATGGAGGCAAAAATAATAATTTTTACTTTGATTGCAAAGGCTAAATATGTATCTTTAGAAAGAGTGAATAATTTTATTTAGAAACATGTTATTCCATCTATTTTTCCTAGATTATTGTGATAGTGTTACACGTCACACATATCAGCTAACAGTTGTTGGATAAGATTTGAGAAAGAAGTCTACAAACATTTTACTTGAGTGTGATAATAAGTCCTTTTATTGTTTGAGCTTGATAGTGAGTATGGTTCGATTTCAAACAAAGCATATGATAAGATCGATGGAGAGACGATCAATTATAAGCTAAGATACACTAACTCATAAAAAAAACTTGAAGTTGTGAGCTAATATTGGTAGATAAAGGGACTAGATTACATAGATGGATTCCAATTCAAATTTTTCATGATGAGTTTAGATTTGTTGTAGCGTGTTTTGTCAAGGTATGAATTGGTAAGATATAAAATGATCGATTGCATTGAGTATGAAACATTTGAAAAGGCTTTAAAATTATTTGAGTAGTAAATTTGATTACCTTTGATTGTTATACCTAAGGTGGTTTCATGTAATGTTCTGATATAGAGGATAATGTAGAAATATCATAGGTTTTATTTTTCAAATAATAAGATTGGTAAACAAGTAAGCGAAAGGGAAAAGAGTATGGTTTATTGAAGAGTTCACGGTATTTGAAATTTGTGTCATAAAAAAAATTAGAAAAAGAAAGAATCAGACCTCTTGTATAAACCCTTGGTTTGTAATTGAAAGATTTATTAAGGAAAGCAGAAGAAGGCATGATTGTGGGGAATGGCACACACGGATACAGGAGGAAGATTTTAGATATGACTTAGAGATGTGAACTTTCGACACTAACTTATTAGAGTTTATCACTAACTGTATGAAGATTAAATTTTTTTTTTGCTGACAAACAGTGTTGAGTGGAGATTTTGCACTATTATGTGGGGCTAGATTTTTCAAAAATTTGATAGGTAACTTATTTATGTTAAACGATGTGGACATGTAGTTTTACATAATTAATGAGATTTGAGGAGATGAAATCTACTTTGTTCATGGGATGATATAGACTGTTATGATGTGTTACATAGGCATTTAATAGTGAGTAGAGGCTATGAGGTTACGATATTCGAATTATTGGAGTGACCAAGAATTTCTTAAGTATTGGTATGAGGTATATGATGGTTTTGTATATTAGTGGAAATGTGGTATTCAAAAAATTTGTGGAATTAACATTAAGTGTGGTTCAATGGTTGTATCTCGATGGTAAAGTACTTTTAGATCTGGAATTAGTGTTATCAGTCTTAAATGTGACCTGAATTTTTCATGAAATGCTTAAAAAAAGTCATAGTTTGAAACTTTTGAGGCAATAATGTGTTTGTTAAGAAGACTTTGATACTAGAGACAGTTTGAGAGTAAGGTAAATGACTAGTGTACTTGTGTTGTTTGTTGGTATTAGAAATGTTAGCTTCAATGGAGTGCTGCGAGAAGTATGTGGGGTCTGATAAATTGAGTATAGGTAAAAATTTAATGGAACCAAACCTGTGAATTGTGGTTAGACAAAAATAAGGATGGAGTCAACTGAATGGAAATGTTTATATGGGCACTATGGAGGGAGCATTGTGTTATTCGATTTTGGTTCCATACATCTTTATTTGACCCATCTTCTTCGTTTCAAACATGGCTTAGAGTATGATTCATTGCATATTCTCATGTGTGTTTCTATATCTATGAGTGAATCTACAGTGGTGGATCGGATGTACCGATCTTTTTATGTCCTCTTAATAGGGTCGGATCTTTGGGCAGACTTTGCTCATTTCAGTTATGATAAACTTGCTTTTGTTAGGATATTTAAAGTATTTCAATGTGTCTACAGGCACAACCTTTCTTACAAGAACTTATATAAGAGCTACTATGAGGAGTTACAGTTGTCTTAGAGTGTAGTTAGATTTTCTATATTTTGAAGTGTATCTCTTTTGGGGTGTTTATTTAATCATTTTATTTTTTGGGTTAGATAAGTTTGATTCTCCCTTGATGAGTATCCGATGTTGAAAGATTAGACGGTTATAACTTAAGCTCGTGGAAATATTGTGTTGTGAAAGAGACTGGTGATAAGATATGTAATGGTTTGTGCATTATAAGTGTCAGGTGGTTGATTCAGGCTCACTTCTGGTTGTAACCAGTAGTGATTAAGAAGGTTATCCTGGTTATGTGAGAAACGATTTATCAAGATAGTTATGTTAAGGTCAAATAGGGTTGAGTTTACATTGAGTCCATGAGTTAGTTTTAGCTTGATTGTCACTTTTAATTTGTAGATGATTCAAAAGTTTGATTCGAAATTTCAATTATTAGTAGTGGGTTGACTTGAATGGAATGATCTTAAGAAAAAGCTCACTGAACGAGATGAACACCGACTAATAGGTTCACAACTGAGATTTTTGGTAACAACGTCTTTTTTTTGTTTCTTCTTCTTTATATTCGAGGCGAACATGATTTTTGAATGTGAGTAATGTGTAATGCCGAATCCGAAAGGTACCTCTTATTTTATAATTTTGGATAGTCATTTACCAATAGTTTAATAATTTAGAGGTAATTTTTTATTATTATAATATGACCCATATATAACATAAGTTATTAGGGTTGACACTTTAGATCACAATTCTTCTTCAAGAAAAGTTCCTGTTCCACGAGAACTTGGTAGCCCACAATCAACAGTAGAACCTCTAACATTAGCATTAATTATGTCTTACTAAAGCCTATTGGTATCTAGACACATTGTCATATTATTACTATTCTATTATTTAGTTGGTTGTAAAAGAGAAACAAGAAATTTGGATTTTGGATCAAGAAGAATGAAATTAGAATTACTGTATAACTTTTTTACTTTGACAAGGGTTAGCTTGTAGATTTCCTTAGTCAGGTTCGTGGGTGCCTGTTATTCATATTAAAATATAGTTTTATTACTGTCAGGTTAGCTTGATTTTCTTTTCATGTATTATTTTTCCAATTAGAGTTTCTTTTTCGTGATTAACACACTATTATTCTTGAGCTAACGCTATGACATATGTAAGGAAGATATTTGACATGTGTTATATGAAGATTATTGGATATCTGGTCTTACAGAATTGACTCTCATTCTAGCTTGACATTTAACCTATAGGTTGACATCTCTGACATCAAAATTTAGAAACTTGATTTTAGTTTTTGTAAGTTTTTGAGTGTCAGACTAGAGTATAGCAATGCGGGTGTTTGTTAGTCTTGAATCTTATTGTGATTTTCTTTTGTCTAGATTGTTATTGAGTTGGAGTCCACTAAAAGGGGAAAAGTCTCAAATTCCTGGATGTCCATTGTTTCGACTATTTGAAGTCAAGTGGATTCTAATCCTTGCGAGTGTATGAATGCGTGTATTTCCTTGTGGATATGTGGGATTAATGAAAACTTGGCGTGGCGATTTGACTTGTCCACGGTGATTAAGTCTAATAATGAAAACAAAGGTAATAAAAGGCCATGTGAATAATGGGTTGTGTGTGCTGTGTTGATACCTCAGAGAATGGTTTGAAAGACTTGTTACTCATTTGTATGATATTGTTGTTAATTCCAATGTCATGACACGTGGTGATATCTTCTTAGTTGTATGAACCTGTCATTTGGCATATTTTGAGACCTGGTTTTTGAAAAGTGTTAAGTGCATCAGAAGATGAGAATTTAAAGAGGATTACCATTTCGAGAGACGATCTCGCGTCGCAATGGATACTATATTTTGAAAGACGTATCGCATGCCGCGATGGTTACTATATCGAGGTTTGGTGTGTCATCGCCACGACAGATGCATGACAGATATGTCCCCCATGGGCCCGAACTGAGAGACAGCGGTCTGTATCACTAGGTCGACATGAATCAGTATACTTGACATTGCTTCTACTGTCATTGCACGATGCTTATCATTAGTGAACTTGATATTGTGGTTTTGGTGATCTTGTGAATGCCTTTCTGTGGAACTTATGATTGATTAATACTGAGCTGTGTTGAGGCTACAATTTATTAAGTGTTGTTGTTGCGGATTGTAAATTGACAACAAAAATTATGTTGAAAATATGTAATTTGTCAAGTGTTGTTGTTGCGCTATGTCATTTGCCAAGTGTCGTTGTTGAAGTACTATGTAAACTTTTCTAGGTGTTGTTGTTGCGCTATGTGCTTGTAATTGTGAGTTGTTAGTTGGACTGATTTTTATGCAGGTTGTAGTTTTGGAGATTCAGTTGGTGTGGTAGAATACCCGTATTTCTCCCCTTAGCTTGTATTTGAGGTTTACCTTTTGTAGCCCGTTTGATTTGGTACTCATCCCTTGCTTCTACAATTTTTTTGTAGGTTATTAGCCCGGACCTTTGTGATATATTCTCTTCTTTTCTGAAGCTTCTTGGAGATTTGTGAGGTAGCTGTTTGTCATTTTAGCAGACCTTCTTACTCCTGTTTATGATTTTGTTCTACTTTAAAGACAATGTCATATGAGACTTATATTTTCTTTTAATTCAATTGTAATACTTTCGATGCTTGTACACGTGACAACCAAATTTTGGGGTATAATTTAAGTTGTAGTAAATTATTCCCATTTTATTATATTAATTGTGTTTTAGGCTGACTTGTGTTGATAGGATACGACGAATGTCATCACATCCAATTTTGGATTGTGACATTATTTATCATTCATTTTCTTTTTTCTAATTTTTTGCATGACAATAAGATTAGATATAAATCTAAACACAAGTATTCAAGATGTTATGTACTCTCTTATCATCACCCAAAGTAAATATTCTTTTTTAGCTTTTTACTCTTTAATGTAGAACTTCTCGCACAAATTAAATATGAATTTAACCCTAATCTGAGTGTCTAACATAGAATATATTGTTAGGTTTTATTTGCTCTAAATTTCTTACCATAAATAGTTTTCCTTTTAGGAAAAGGTTTTGGATTGATTTATCCTTTTTCTGGTAGGAAAAGGTTTAGGACTCTATAAATAGAGGCATGTTACTTCTAACTTAATCAGCATTCACAATGTAGTCTTAAAGGGCTTTGAGAGTTTTTGGTTAGAGGGAGAATTTGTGGTCACAAGCCTTTGATACTTACACTGTGGGGTGAACCTCCCATTTATTTCCCGGTGAATGGGTTACGTGTTCTCTTTTTATCATTTTGTCCTCCAATTTAATAGTGGGATTGCTCCGCTCCGTTGATGACGTAGGTCGATTGAACTCGAACCGACGTTAAATCTTTGTGTCTTGGTATATTTCTCGTTGTCTCTTACTCGTGGCTTTCGAGGTTTGGCTTTGCTACTTCCGCATTACACCTACATATTTGGTCGCTGACAATGGTTCAGAGTCAGATTTAATTATGGAGTGCCGGTTCATTATTCTATAATCGATGATTAAACCAGATTAGAATAAAAATAAAAAAAAAAAGGAAGCACCCCTTCCCCTCCCCCCCACCCCCCCCCCCACAAACCACAAGTAAAACACACTGGTGTTCATCTTCTGCTTTGGTCTTCCTAGCCGCAACCTTTTTGACAGAATGCAAAGTATTTTGTTGGAGAATTTATTTCCAGAGAGGTTCTCGTTGTGTTCGACAGTGAATTTTGCAAACGAGATTTTGTAAGAGAAGCACGTTGTTGAAGATTAAGTGAATAAGGTGGACAATTTAGTTTGGCAAAAATTCAGGCCAAGGGGGAGATTTGTTAGTTTTTTATTTGCCCCTAGCATTCTTACCATATATGTTTTCCTTTTAGGAAAGCTTTTGATTGGACTAATCTTTTTCTGGTAGGAAAAGGTTTAGGACTCTATAAATCGAGATGTTCCTTCTCAAACTAATCAGTCATTCACATGTAGTCTTAAAGGCTTTGAAGAGTTTTTGTTGGAGGGAGAATTTGTGGGTCACAGCTTGAATACTTATCACTTGTGTAGAACCTCCCTGTATTCCTGAGTGAATTGGTTGAGGTTGTTTTCTCTTTTATTTTGTACTCTCTATTTATAGTGGATTGCTCATCTCCTTTGTGGACGTAGTCAATTGACCGAATCACTTAAACATCTTCGTGTCTTTTTGGTATATTTCTCGTTGTCTTTTACTCGTGATCTTTCGAGGTTTGTACTTTGCCAGCTTCCGTATTTACACCTGCTTATTTTGTGCAGTTCAAACAACCACCAAGATGTCAGGACACTCAGTCAATTTCAAACCCGATCCAACGGTTAGTTAATCGGGGGAACAGGTCTGAACGTTTTCTGGTCTGAGAAAAAGACTGTAGCAGAAAGAACTCCTTTTTTTCTCTCGTTTCCTCTTGTTGAAAGGGTCTCTCAAAAAACTTCTCTTACTGTTCTAATTCCCCCCCTTTCAAAGACTACAAATGGTCATTAATTATTCTCTCATACATCCTCTATTTATAAGTTGTGGCTTTTTCTTACTAAGTATAACCAACTATACATAGGATTACTATGCAATCTTTTCCGTAATAGAATTGGAAACCAAATAAAGAGAATAATTCCAATCCTTTTCCAAATAGGATTAGGCCATGGGCCTTTGGCTGGAACATGGGCAATAGCCCAACATATATATTAGATCATAAAAAGAAGTTTAAATAGTGACTACTTTATACATATATATGTATGCGTATGATGGCTAACTCCTGCTTCAGATTACTTTGTATTTCGTTCAAAACTATATAACTTCACTTGTTTTAGAAATGAATCATAAAAGAATGTGATCAAATAAATAGAATACATAGTTCATATATAAAAATTAAAGACCGTAATCGATCATTTTTTCTTAAAACATACACTAAGTTGTACAGATACAAAAGGATAATGACATTCAAAACTTATTTATGTATCACATGGCTACAAATCCGCAAGACCACCACGTAAAGCACCCTTGTACGAAAAGGAAACACTTTATTAATTTTGTTTTTGAAACTCAAATTCTTAATTAATCTCACTAGTTAATTACTCCATCATAATCTCTTCTTCAAGCACAGTTTCACTTAGAGTTTTTGCTTCCCCAACCAAAGTTGTTTTAACTTCATTTGAATCTTTTTCAAATACACAAACCTTAGTGCATAGGCACTTTCTTTGGATTTGGCTAAATGTCCACCGTGTAAACCCTCTGTTACACGAAGCCTTCTACATAAAGCGGTAAAGTCATAATCCTTTTGAAGGTTGGGCTTGTGATTTGCACATGTAGCTGAGCTTGCACCTCTACAGTCATTCACAAATAGTTACAAATGTTAGAATAAGAGAGAGTTTATATCTTATTTTTTCTGTATAGACAGTTCAAAAATAACGATATATTTCTATATTTAGTAACAGTGTAGCTATATAAGTCACTTTACCTTTAATGAAATAATATCTAACTACACAAATATTTATGACTTATTTTAGATTACTCGTTTCAAAAGTTTTTCTTTCTTAAACTTTCTGTCAAGTCAAACTAAAGGATATAAATTGAGAAAGTTTAAGTCAAACTAAACGATATAAATTGAGACAGAGGGAGTAGCTAATATTTTGAGGGAAAAAATAGAGTAATTTTACACACTATTTTATTTTATGAGGTTCAAGTGGAATAAATGATGAAGACGAACCATAGAAAACAAAGAGCATCATTGCCAAGACCAGAAGTGCCATGAAGCAAATGGAACGAGCCATAGTCTCTTTTGGATAAGTGAAAAAGATAGGAATTTTTAGTTTTTTAGCAATAAGAAATAATTCAATTTAGAGTTGTGAATAAACAACACAATGGAGGTAATTTATAGGCAGTGAAATTATAAGAGTAAAACCAAAAAAGTTAAAATTCAATCAACCAATAATATATGAAGTGGTTGTTGGTAGGTCATAAATACAATAAACATGTTCTTCATACTTCTTATTTCTTTTCTTTTTAAATAAAATAAAATAGGGTAGGTTAGTAGAGAATTGAATCATCATTGATTTAAAAAAATCGCAATTTATTTTTTGGACCTTTCTCCGTGAATATGAATTTAATCATGTTTTAATGTGATTGTCAAATACTCTGTGTGATTTATTCTTTTAAACAAATGTTCCTCCTTTGTTTTTGCTTTTTTGTTTAGTTGGGGATAGAGAAAGGAAAATGAGATTTTAGGTGGGAATTGAACTCTCACCAATAAGGTAAAATTTCACATAGTAAATGAGTAACTTTTTTCGTTCAATAATAGTTGTTTTCTATATTAAAAATAGTTGTCCAATAATATTTGTTCAAATTAGAGCTCAAAACATAATTTCTCTTTTGTGTCTATTTTATTCTTGTTATTAAATACCAATAGTAAAAGTACTCGCGCTTTGCGCGGTTAGTCGATAAATATAATTGTAAATATTGAATTATTGACAATTTCAAAATTTAACTTATAATAAAGTTTATTTGAGAGAATTTTAACATTTAGCACCTTGATATGTATAATAGAATATTTATAAAGCGTCAAAAACACACCTAAATTATCCTCTCTTTTTTAGTTTCTTACCAAACTATTGAGAGTGAGAGTGTCATTCCTAACAATTCACTTTTTTTATTGAGAAACCACCTCAGATCGTGTGTGGTAATATACCTCTTTTCTTGAAAAAAAAACTTTGCATATGACTGCCACATGAATAAAATATTCCATCTTGATAAAAATAAATAATAAATATTATATAGTAAACTTAAAAAATTAAAGTAAAATTATTAGTATCACTAAATATTTTAAAAAAAAATAAAATTTAATTATTTTCTTAACCACTCCCCTCCTCCTCCAGTAACTCCCCCCCCCCCCCCCCCGCCCCTCCCTCCGCCCCCCCTCCCCTCTCCAAAAGAAAATTGATATATTGTATGTTTGAAAAATAAAAATTCAACCCTCTCCTATGTAACCGTCCGCTCCTAATGTTTATTTATATTATAAATTTTACATTTTTCTCACTTTGTGTTAGATATTTACAGACATATATATTTTTAAAAAAAATTCTACTAATGTACGGAATAACATAAATAAGTAAAAAATTAAAATTATCTTGGTGCGGCAAGAAAAAAATATTTTCGATATGTATATATCTAACACAAAATTAGAAAAAAATCGAAAGAGGAGGTTAGGTGATGTGGGAAGAATTATTTTAAAAAAATAAATAATAATATCTACACTAGTATTTGAGGAGGGGGCAGTGAAAGGAAGTGATAGAGTGAGTAAGAAAAATATTTTATATTTTATTTTATAAGAAAATACTTTTTTGAGTAATAATTTTTTTAATTTTTAACTACGGAAAAGGCTACATATCCTCAAAGTATTGAAAATGGTATCAAAATTACACTCCAGTCCACTTATTGGCTCAAATACCCTTCCCACTCACCTATGATCCAAAATACCCTTGTCCTCCACCTTTTACGGTTCAAAATTTACCACTTTTTAACGGTTTTATATTTAAACTATTTAATATTTTTTAAAATATGTGGCGCTCAACTATTTGGTTATAACTTAACTTTATTAGTTGATAATTTATAAATCAACCCACTACCCACCCTTAATATCAAAACCCCTCTAAATAATTAACATGTCACATTATTAATGCAACAAAAAACTTAGCTACTGCCAATTGATAGTGTTTTTTTTAAAAATTTGATGCGAAAATATATCAAAGTAAATTATCATACATTCAAGTGTCTAATAAAAATTACCGATAACTTAAAAGTCTGACATGTGCATCTTTAATTATTCTACGTCTCACTTATGTGATGTTAGTTTTCATAGTAAACTTTTTTTCAAATATTTTATTAAATGTTTATAAAACAAATCATAAATGTTTAGAAAAGTATTTTAGAAAAAAGTGCATGAATTAATCGGGATGTATTCCTATTCTTTACCTTTAATCATAACATTTCGAATTCATTTGAAAGAACGTGTCCTCCAAAGATAATCGGCTCAACCTAATTTTAATTGGGGCTTGATTCGGACTCGAATATTTTGGAGTCAGTTTGCTGAATCTATATTTTTCATCGTGTTTTTAGGTAGTGTTTATGACGATTTTTGATATTAATATTGTGATTATTAATTGGGTTGAGGGTTTAGTTAGTATTATTGGGTAGTGATTTA
>JAKWJA010001928.1:0-18950 GCA_027704765.1 Solanum habrochaites | reverse complement strand
ATGTTGTGAATTGTATGGTCCCACTTATTGGTGGAGGTTTGCAATTTTCTTACTGGTGAATTATGTGCTCATCGGCATTACTTTAGAATTTTCATGTAACTTGTCTGCATTACCTGTATGAATATTTATATTATCCATGTAAGACGTTGATTATGATGCAATGTGTGAATGGCCCTCTAGTGATATTAATGTCAATTTTGACGACCTGGGAAATCTCCTAATTGACGATAGTAATTACTATAGACTAATGGTGATTGTCATCTAGGCGTGTCTAATAGTGTTGTTTATGGCTTAATTGAATTTATCACCTATCAGATACTTGAAACACCTATTTGGTATATGTGCATTACTCGGATGATGTGTGTGTGCCATTGATGGTATACTACCGCTTGTACTTGCACCATACTATGAAGAAATGCTAATATGAACATTTCCGACTAAGTCAGGCGTCCTAGCCCACTTTGCCTTGTATGGTATGCCGATGTACATGTTAATGAATCTGAAAGTTTAGGATCAGTACGAACGGCCACGAAATTGGCTCCCGATTGTAGCTCATGATCTCAAATGTGCGAACATTCTGATTACTGAAACAGGAGTTTAAGAACGAGAAGTCCTTATAGACCGTTGAGTGGCGGCCTAGGGGACCTATCCTTCTCGGTAGGTGCATTGATGATTAGGCACATGACTAGATGATGGTAACTTTTCTGTATGAACAATCAGTGGAATGCAAACCTACCTATGACACCAAAGGATCTAGCACTGACCCCCGTGAAGTAGTGTTATGATCTTGTAGTTCTGTGCCCACTAGAAGGCAGACCGACGTTCAACCATCTTATCTCTACTTGAGAAGGAGACAAAATAGCCACTACACCCCAAGACATTGATTACTTCCATAACCAATGTGGAATTACATGGGATGTATCCTAGTCATTTACTTTCTTATAATGTAGGAACACCCTCATAGGAGTAGGGTATAGTTAGACTCCGACTTCCATGTCTAGCTAGTATGGTCTATGTCGTTATTGCCTATTCTCATCCATGTAGAATAAAATGCTAGTGTTGGATAAGTACGAGACATGCTACGACTAGGCTTGAAGATGTTAGTATGGAGGTCCCTATGTCTTCGCAGGAACATTATGTGTGAAGTCCTTGATTGATGAATGTTATATCTGAAGGCGTCAAATAAATATAATAACTGAAGCTAAAGTAATGTGAATGAAAATCGCTATATATGGTAAGATTAAGGTGGGTTAAGTAGACATGAGAGGGTGTATTGAGTGGTCTCTTTAATTTTTAAACAAGTTGAATCTTACGAGTAACATTAGGTAGTGAGATATGTTTAAACGGGGGAATATTTTATCTTTAGGTAGTGTAAAGGGTTATTTAGGTTGTGCTTGAATAGGGTCTAGGAAATGTCCTCTTGTCTTACCTCTAAGTAAAGAATAGGTTAAACTTTCGTAGGAGGGTCATATGCTATATGGTTTGATATGATATTGAATGCTTGTATGAAATGTGCTATATGTGTATGTGGATTGTAGCGGATATCTAAACTTATATTATGAAGTTTTATTCAAAAAGGAGCATGTTTATACAAATGTATGTTTTCTAATGATTCTGTGCGTTAAACCATACTTAGTACATGTGTTTGTACTAGTTCCATATATTCCGTCTATCTCTAAATGTGTAGGTGGCATTTCAGAGGAGACTCGAAGTGAAGCTTTGATTAGCATTTCATTTAAGCAAGATTTGGTATGTCCTCACCAGATTTAAGAAAATCATGATGTTTAGATTTCCTTATTGAATGTCTTGTAATAGACTTATCTATTTTCTATACATTGAAGTATGAGTCGTGTCCCAATATATTCGTATGTAGTAGATTGACACTTTGAGACTTATCCTTGCATTATGTTTTTCTAAAAGATGTGGTGTGTGTGGGCACATCCGTTGCCCGAATTTTCAATTGATGTAAACCGGATCTCAGTCAATCTTAGAAGAAGACACAAGCACCTTGTAACTGATTTCGAAACAAGTCATCAATGCGAGGAAAGAGGATACTTGTTCTTTTCTGGGTACCTGTTCACTGCAGGTAGTATAGGCACATCGAAGAACTCCATCCTTCTTCTTCACAACAAAACGGAGCCCCTACAGGAAAGGCACTTGGTCTAATGAAGCCTTGTCAACAACTATTGAAGTTGGGGCTTTAGCCTCTTACTCGAGGGAGCCATCTATAAGGGGGTGTAGTAAGAAATGGTTTGGAGCGAGTACCCGGGTCAAGTCAATACAGAAGTCAAATATCTCTATCCGGTGGCCATACCAAGAAGATATGCAGGGAACACAATCCAGAAACTGCAGAACCATCGAAACCGACTCAGTCGATGGTTACTTGGGTTAGTGTATCTTTGAGATGTGCCAAAAGCCTTAAACAACCCTTTTACTAAACCCCAGTTCTTAGCACGGAATAATAATTAAAGGATATGATCGCACCGGAATTGGAAGTGTTGAGTCACCCTCCACATATAACGGATGTCCAGGCTTGGCGAACGTCACCGTTTGCATTTACAATCAAAAATCGAAAATTGCGGAGAAAGAAAGCCAAGTCACCCAGAAATTACATACAAAAATCAACCATTCTAAGATAAACCAAATCTACATAAGTGTGGCTCCCCACAAAGTTCACCAAAACAAGACCTAATACCTTTCAACAGTACCACGGACTCACCCACGAGGAGAAAACACGAATAGGCATATCAAGTAATTAACAAGGTAATTTAGACCTTAGCAAAATGTGGAAGACAATAAGAAATGTGGATCAAGGATCAAACCAATACGGAAGCCATGCAATACAAACCAGAAAGATTACTTGTGATGAGAGCATCAAGATGTCTCGCTCCGATCTCATAGGGAAAAGCATAACAATGGGCCCTGTCTTTTGTTTGTCCGTTGCCCCTACCATGTTGTGATTGTGATTGTGTGGCTCAGGTGGCCATCACCCCGGCCGTTGGTGACCACCATTACCTCGACCACCACGTACCTCAAAAATAAAGGCCTTACCATGACCACCTCTACCCTCTAGCTAGTGGGCTATTACTCTGTTTGGGGGGCAATTCCTCTCCTTAAATATGTCCAGTCTCCCACATCTGAATAACATTTCTCTGGAGTCGGGCATATAGGTAACTCAGAGACGTGTTGGACCTGGTCTGGGGTGGATCCCCCAACTACAGAGTCTGTAGTGAAGATGAATGAGGTTCGAACTGTAGTAACCTCCGGGAACCCTTGTCCCTCTGGAGTAAAAACCATTCATTAAAACTCAACCTCCCTTTCGAAACCTCTTTGATGGCCGATGCCACATGGTGAATTCATCTGGCTTCACTCCTTCCACAATATTCTAACCACGAAATCTAACACTTTTGGAGGGATTTTTCCGTAGCGCTACTTGTAAGGCTGAAATCCGCAACTCTGACCTCCAACCCCTTCACAAAAGCGAATCCGGTCTTGTGGATTGCAAAACAAAGTTGGGTGGTAGATAGCTGGATAGTGCACGAAAGTAGCCTCATATGCATTTGACGACAGCTGTACCTTGCTCTAGGCTCAAGAAACTCATCTTTTCATCATCCCTCAAACTCGGGGGATTATACGTCTACATAAACAAGCTAGAGAATAGCCATATCATCGGTGGTGCTGCTGTTGGTGAAACTCATAAACACCCCATGTGACCGCCAACAAATTTTGGCGTTCCTTGAACTGATAACTCACGAACTCAAACACCAAACCTTTTCACTATACCCTCTGTGTGTAGAGCTCATGACAGTCAAACAGAAAATCGTACGCATCTTCAGATTCAGCACCTGAAGACTGGAGGTTTCAATTTCAAGACTATTGAACAGTTCATGTGATTCACTTTGTCATTTATAGGGCCCAGTAGCAGAAGTAGAAAACGTGCCCTATGTCAAAGGGGATCCATACGAGGAGACATAGTGGCGGGGTGTTGGGGGGGTGGGGGACTGCCATGTTGTAACCTCTGAAACCGGAGTGTTTGTTGGTGCAGAAAAACACTGGAGGGGATCTTGACCCTACAGACAACCCACCTAGATAAGGAGAGATACCGATTATCATCATGGGGGTAGTAGGGTTGAAATCCTTCTTCTGCACTTGTTCATGTTCCCTTTCCTACCCTCTTCTTACACTTCCTCAGTCGGTGGAGGAGTCACGCCATAGTACCAGATGGGCTAGGTGATCGTCCTCTTCCTCTAGAGGAGTCCTCCAACGACCTCTTCCACTGGCCTCTTGTCAATCTTCTCTCTGAGCAAACCCGAGTGGTGGCTAGACACTTCTATTGTCTGACCGATGTTGTGATAATGGTTGGCGTAGTCGTTGTGATCTACGTTCGAACAATTGCGAAACAGAATGAAGAGGTCAGATACCAATTTGTCTCACCTAGATACCAATTGGATTCAAGTAATAGCACGAAGAAGAAAAGAGAAGAATTGGGAGGTTTCCTAAAGTCTTATAGCTCTCACGAAAGAAAAGGCGTCCCCCTACCCGTTCTTAAGAACTCTAATAGACCTGTTCTTGTTGGATGAGACCAAAGAAACCTAATGCTCTGGATACCAAGTTGTGTAACTACCCATAAGCGGAACGCAGACTGGAAACCCACAATTACCCTCCTATGTGGAGCGAACCAACCAATCTAAACCGTAACATTTCAAGTACATATCAATAGCAAGTAATGCGGAAGATTAACTATGACTAAAAACCATTCATAACTTCTAAAATTCAACATCTATTATTATCCCCAAAATTGGAAAGTCATCACCACAAGAACATCTATGATCAATTGACGAAACTAAGAGTATTCTAAAAAGCTAAAATAACAAAAGCTAGGCTAGGCCGGAACTCACACATAAAGAAATGAGGGAAGGAGATCAAGTCTCAAGCTAGAAGATTAGCTCAAACATGAGATCTGGTGTGACAACAGACTCGACTAGAATTGACCGGTGAGTTGAAGACGACAGGCACGTTTGTTGCACTACCCTCAGCAACAACAAGAAAGAAACAGCAAGTAGGGGGTCCAGTACACCCCCCATCAAGAACTCAGTAGGTATAATCGGCCCAACTCAAAATAGAAAGAAATATTTATCTCAGATAACTCATTAAGAATCAACAATATTATAACAGGTGATAGCAACAAATATAAACATTCATATAATATCAAAGATCATATCTCTGAGGACTCAAGCCTCCCACCAAACTCTACTTTGGGAAAAATGTTCTTTAGATTGGGTATATAGATTCTTTCAAGGCCCTTATCATATCTCTCTGTCGCGGTACGTGACACTCTATCCCTGTTGTCTTTATTCCCTTGATGTGGCGGGACGTGACACTCCGATCCCCCTACTATAGTGTCGGAAAGTGAAAAGCGATCCCCTAAATCTACGTGTCAGTTCGTGGACCACCGATCCCCTAAATCTACGTGTCGGTTCGTGACACCTTTTCCCTACATATTTCAAGACCTGCATTGCATAAAGTAAAGTGAATTTGGGAAGCGTACCACCAATTCATTCGCACCACTTCAATCCATAGCTAAATCATCCAATACATACAAGAGGCTATTAAACATGGCCATGATCATCAATTGAATGCGAAAATTATAATACTGAATGAATCTAAATCAATTGAATATAGATTTATCAATATATGATAGACTCTTCTCAATCCTATACAATTCTTACATCATTGAATAGCCCAAAGAAAACTACACTAAAATTCATAAGCATAGAGGCATGAGCACTTCACTCATAAAATAGTCAAAACTAGAAGTGCATGGTTTTCATTAGTTCATAGAGTTTTTAGGATAAAATAATAAAATAAACATCAATTCAATCATTATACAATGTTTCGAAATATTTAATGCAACAACCAATGGATAGATTCAAAATTGAATAATTCTTGTATTTGATCATGTTTGAAAAATCATTTAAATTTACTCCTTGAATAAAGATATCTCAAGGATGAATAACCATACCTTAATTGTGATTAAAAGGCCACAAATTGATGTACAAAACTTGAGAAAATTAGTCTTCTTCGTTGGAGCTTCAAACTGTCATCAATGGACGTTTTGGAGATAAAAATGGAGAGGTTTTGTTTTGAGTTGACGGTTTTGCTTTGATTGGTGAGTTAAAGGGTTTAAATAGGTTCTATAACCGTCAATAATTCACCCCTAAATTATTCAAAAGACCCCTACACATATTGAACGAATTAACCAACTCAAATTTTGACTTTTAAAATGACGCAACTAAATTTGGAACTTTACCGCTCATCGTGAAGGCACTTCCCAATCTTATTTTTTGAAAATTCTTGGATAGAAAGGTTAGTTACATCCGCACGTCGCAGGTAAACATCTCCCCGACTGCATGAAGCTGCGCGATGCACAACCACTGCCTAAAATAGGCTGGCACAGCAGCTTGGCAGTCCAAGTTTAGGTCATCCTTGGGGACCCTTTTGATGGTCCTCAGGGCATCGTTCTAGAACTTTTCGACCCTCTGTTTGTTAGGCTACACTTTTTAACCCTTGGTACTGAATTTTTATCTCAAATCATCCAACAAAACATCACTATATAACACTATGACACACTAGTTCACCTTCGACTAGTTTCCGAACGTTTTGGACTTTCTTGGACGTTTGACCTCCAAACACTTAAAAACATTATATACTTCCCAATGACACTATTATTAACATTTTAAGATTATAAAACTCATGACATAAATGTTAGACTCTATTTCAACATATCTCATTTTCGAGGGTGTAACAACCAATTATTTGCCAAGTATAGCAAATGTGTGTTTTGGTTAAGGTCAGTGGCATTTATTTGTCTTTCATATCTAGTGAGGGTGTAGAAAATGATAAAAGGAATACCGAGGCATTATAAATTGTCGTAGACCTTTAGCTACAACGGATATTGGAAGTTTCTTAGTCTAGTCGGGTACTAACGGAGGTTTGTAAATGGCTTTGCGTCCATTGCATCTTCTTTGAATACTTTGACCCAAAAGAATGTGAAATTTGAGTGGTAGGAGGCTTGAGTAAGGAGATTCCAAATCTTGAAATATAGTCTTACCACCGCTCCTATGTTAACTTTACCGAGGGTACTAATGATTTCGTTGTATAATGTGATGCATCTCAAGAGGGATTGGGTTGCGTCCTTATGAAAATGGGAAAGTTATAGCCTATGCTTATAGACAACTTAAGGTTCATGAGATGAACTAACCAACTCATGAGTCGTGGAGTTAGCACGGTAGCGATATGTTGGTCATGTGCCTTGAGCGAAATTATATTTGGAGATCGATTTAAATGGGAGCCTCTATCGGGAATGTTGTACACCGGCCATAACTACGAGTTTCAATATGATTTTACCCAAAAAGTTAAAGTCCCCGAAAATGAAGATTGTTAGAGTTGTGTAAAGTGACGAATGAGTGTTCCTCTATTACCATCGGCAAGGCCAGTACGTGGTTGTGGATGCTCTATGTCTATGACCATGTGTAAACACTTGAAAATCTAAGTAGCGTGTTCTAGAGCCTCAGTATGTGAGCTGTCAAATATCGAAGCTATTATGTACTCTGTTTTAAGGTTTTATTTTGATGAATTTAGTCATTTAAGAAGTTTAGTAAATCAAAATGTGTCCAATAAACATCCATGATGGCTCGAAAATCTAGCGCTAGGTCAATGAGGGCTAGTGTTGCTATCCTATTTTACTATCTTTTAGGAGTCGGAAAAGATGATGTGGTCGAAAATTTGGTGGAAGGGTGTATAACCATGTATTAGAGTTAATTCAACTTGAAAAGTCCAGTTACGGACTCCCAAAGCGTGATCAGACAAGGAGGACCTTGTAAAAACTGACCAAAATTGCCGAATGTGCTCAAGGCAATAGTTATGTAACCAACGCAATGTAACAAATGGGCCTGGTGGGTGATCGACGGCCTGTGCCAGGCTTCTATTAATTCCCGTCAGATGATCATGACCTAGTAACAAAATCTTGGCTAAACTTACTCTTTTGGTAGTCCTGAACTCATTGACGGATGTGCAACACCAAAGGGAATAGTGGCCGTTGAATGTCCAATGAGGCATCGATCGGGATCTCATCTTTAAGGGGCAGATTTTGCTGCACGTTTTAAATTAATTCATTCAATTAGTTGGCTTAGTTAGGAGTTTAATTAAGGTTTAGGATAGGTCTAATTAAGTTGTTGTACAACCTATATAAATCCCCTAAGTTAGTTAGACTAACCTAAACTCTCATAATTCCCAAACCAAAAACTCTATTCCTTCTCTCTTCTTTCTATCTCATGTTTAGGAACTCCATGGAATTCAACGTAAATGTGGATTCTATAGGGATGAAATTACTAAGCTTTATCCATCAATCTTCATCAATTAGTAATATATCGGATTCCTTTCACCTTTGAGACCTCTTTACTCAAAGGGTTCCATTCAAATTCCATTCAAAGGTTTTGAGTTTCAAGTGGGTCTTTTCCATTTAAATTGATCTTCTGAATGATTGTTGGATGATTTTTTTTTTTTGGATATTTCAAAATCTTACATGTATTTTAGCTCAATTATGTTATATCTGATTAATGGTTTGTTGGAGAAGATGACTATTCCCCTTAAATCTAGGTTTATGATCTTGATAGAAGTTGTATGTTTGGTTCAATTGAATTTTTTACTTGTTGACTTAATTATATATGATGTTATTGTATCATATGAATATTAAGGGTGAATTATTGTCCTCTATCATGCTAGATCTTCAGTAATCGATTTCATTCTGACTTTGATCTAAGTTTCTTATATTAAGATATATAAACTAGTGATGGATAGTTGATCAATAAGCCTTGTTTCAGACGTGGTTATGTTGTGTGAGGAGATATATAAACCTTAAGGGGTTTGAGTTAAACGGTTGATGGTAAAACCTTGCTGATCGATCATTGAAGGAGATGTGGTAAATTTTGTGATCCCTATTCATACTTAATTATCATTAATTGATGATTATCCATGATGTTGTATTGAATTATTTCTTGTATAAGACTAATAGGGTTGGTATGATGTTGACTTTAAATGTCTGGACTATGTTTTGTTAGGTGTTTGCTAAGATGTAAATCTTATAAGGATGGTCTTAATATACCAATGTGCTTTATCATGATGTGAATATTTTAATGTGCTAACTTCACCTATATTAATTGTAATGAAAGAACAATACTCATGCAAAGCTTGTTGAGCTACTATGACGATGAGTTGTTTATACAGGTTTGACCAATCCCAATGACCCTAACAGTGAAGCTACAATGATAACTACATGTATTAAAGACATTGCCAAAGAGCGCACTCTAGTTTGGAAAGCACGATCCGTGGAGCTAGATGGAGGAGTGTCCCTTCCGACATAGTGAAAGTAGGATAACTAATGTGATCTTGAGATGGAGACTCCAATGCATATGACATACGGATGCTTCCAACTATATCTTCCTGTTATTGAACTGTGCTTCCCTCATAGGAATACTATCTAGTGGATCCATGTAGTTTCTATGTTCATGTTTGGTACTACCTTGACAAGTAGTCTTCCTTCCTTCGGGTTAAGGTTTCATGACACCGAATTCCACATTAACTCATGTGGTTTATGACGGTTAAGGCCAGATGTTTCCAAAAGGTAAAATGAACTAAAATATTGTACTTTAACTAAGATGATCTAAGGGGTTTATGTTAGTCTAGGTAGGGGTGTGTGACTCTACATAAACATTGCACTAGTAAGCCTTCAGGGAAGTATTTGGAGGATGTTCTTATGTATGTATATGCTTATAAATGAAGATGATGTGTATATGATGATCTTACATGTTAATGAAACTATATGATGTTGAATACTCATATGAACATGTATTTGATCTCTATAATAGGAGTATTGAATTATGTTACTCTTAATGTTTATGCCAGTGAAGTGGACATTGCGTTATGTTTCTTGATAGTTTACATGATTCAAGTAAGGTTATGGGTCTTGCTTAGAATTGCCACAAGGTGACTTATAAAGAAGGGTCTGAGTCATTTTTGCCTTTGGTTATGATGAACTGTACTTTAATTCATGCTTGTTTCTATCATAACATGTTCAATTATATGATATGCATGTTGACTTGAATAGACTTGGTGTTGTTGTCCTTGTGATGTACTTTCCTATGACTTAATGAATATATCTTATTCATTGGTATTGTCTTATTGAATGTTCATAAAGCTTTTCAAAGGAAATTGCATACTTTAATGAAATGTCCCTTTTAGAATGATTTAATGATATGTGTGCATATGGTCTAAAACTTAGTACAAGTGGTGTAATAACAAAATTTTCTCCCTTTTCCCCATATATTTTAGTTTCCGATCGTTGAAGTGATTTTGAGACAACTTTGAAAAAGTCTTGGAATTCTCATCATCCAAGTTGGGTAGGTCCTCACTTCCCGAGGGAAATGCCACTATCAATCTTATGAAGTTGTTTTAGTCTTAGAACTCTATGCTTCTTTCCTTTTCATTTGAGTAGCAAACATTGTATGACCTATATGTGGTCTTATTTCATTTATGTATGTGCTAGGACGAAATTTTTATACACTTATTAGAAGGTTATGATATGAGACATGCTTTTGAGACTATGTTATATTCTATGTATCTATGTGCAATAAAAGTAGAAGACTAAGAAATCTTCCTATATGAAGAGTTTATGTATACTCGATACATATATATACAATACGTGTTTGTAGAGGTCTTTGTAACCTTAATTCGAGTATGTGTAATGAAATTTTTTAAATTTCAAGTAATTTGATATGAAGTAATGGAGGTGAAGCTAAGAGGCTGTCTTAGTCCTCAAAGAGGGAGAGCGACAATTTGGTTCAAGGTTTATTTTTTAATTCCTAGGGGTTCCCAAGGAAGTGACAAATATTAGTATGACCAGTATGAGATTGACTATATTTAAGTCAAGTCTCTCTCACCGTCTACTTTTTGTATTCATTATTGTGAAAAGCGCGTCACACTGTATGAATGGAAGCAATTCTACTTTCTTGAAAATCCAATATCGTGCCCTCCAAGGTTGTGCTCATGTGATTTTTCGCATCTCATCCCTCTGTAATTGTGATTATAGGCGTATATGAGTACCGACAGGCATTGGGCAGAACATTTTTGAAGCCAGGCAAGCCAAGATTTACAAGCGGGAGTTCCTCCCCGTAGTGATCAGTGTGCCCTCTCGTGAATAGATGTTAATGATGACCAGCTCAGCCGATCCTCTTGAAAGATGGTGCCATCCGGGCTACGCTTCTCCAAATGGCCCAAGCCATTACTACCTAAGAAAAATCCGCCACTGCTCAAGCTCAAGCCATGACGGTCCATGATTATCAGAAGGTTGTATCCGCGCTGAACAAAAAGCTTCTACCATTGCCTTCTGTTTCAGGGATTTCACTAGAATGAACCTCCCTACTTTTTATGAATCCAAGGTTGAGGAAGACCCTCAAGAGTTCATTTATGAAATCTACAAGATCCACTATGCTATGAGGTTGACTACTAGTGAGATGGCCGAGTTAGCCACTTACCAACTTAAAGGTGTGGCACAAACTTTGTTTGTCTAATGGAGGGAAAATAGGTCGTTAAGAGGTGGACCGGTGACTTGGAATGTTTTCTAGAACGCTTTTCTTGATAGATTATTTCCAAGGGATAAGCGGGAAGCTAAAGTGGTAGAGTTCACCAACCTTCGTCAAGGAGGTATGAGTGTGCTTTAATACTCCTTAAAATTAACTCAATTGTCAAAATGTGCTCCTTCTTTGATTTCCGATCCTAAAGGTGAAATAAACAACTTTGTGACGGGAGTGTAGGACGAATTGCAAGAGGAATGTATTTCGGCTATGCTACATGAAAATATGAACATTTCTAGTCTCATGGTCATGTCAACAAGGTGCAAGGGGGCAAGGGCTAAGAGAACGCGTGAGGGTGCCCAAGAATGCAAGGTTATCTTTTTAGGGTAGTCTTCAAAAAGGTAGGCTTGAGATTCAATACAAGCCAGGTTTTGGAAAAGATTGGAAGGTTTCTAATCAAGTTCTTCTAAAATGCCTTGGGTAGGGGATGATTTAGGGTTTCAAAACCTAAGCCCAAAGGGAAGGTGGGTACTAGCTCTCACAAACAAAAAATCCACTTGGTGAAAAATGGTTTAGCCCCCCCACATTTAGGTGAATGACTTAAGGGAACTGCGTGATGTGATAATTGTTTTGGCTGGGGTAAAAGTGGGCACAAGGTTAAAGATTGCCCAAAGCGTGAGGTTTAAGACAAGGTGGAGCGGTCAACCTCAAGCAAGTGTTTCGATGATGCCTCCAATGAAGAATCTCTTTATGCACTTCGCTCAAGGGGGTGAGCAAGATAGATACTTCTCTCGATTGTGGTTGACGGGTATGTTGAAAGTTCTTTTTCATTGATGTCTATGCTGACTTGATCCCTAGTAATCGAAAATACATTATCTTTTGTTACTCCCTTGATATCTATGAATTTTCAGATTTTACTTGACATTCTAAATGAAACTTTCATAGTGACTACCTTAGTGGATGAGTCGATTGTTGAAAAGAGGGTATATATAAATTGTCCTATAATGTTTACCAATAGAGTTACTTATGTTGAACTAGTAGAACATGATATGCTTCATTTTGATGTCATATTTGGTATTGATTGGTTGCATTCTTGCTTTGAGCTTGTTTTAGAGTGGAAGGGGGAAAATTCCATTCCTAGAGGTCGTACAATTTCTTATTTTAAAGTTTGTAGGTTGATCTCTAAAGATTGTTTATACCATAGAGTAAGATTCCAAGATTAAGACTCGGAAGTTCCTCTCATTGAGTCGGTCCCCATAATAGAGGAATTTCCGGAGGTCTTTCCTAATGATCTTATTAGTATACCTCCCAAACGGGAATGGATTTTGATCGTTTGTTATATCGATACAAATCCTTTATATTCCTCATATAAGATGGCTGTTGCCGAATTTAAGAGTTGAACGGATTCAAACTCAAAACTTTCTGAGAAAAAGGCTTCATTAGATCTCGATTTTTCCATGGAGGGGCTTTGGTTCCATTTGTGAAGAGAAGTTGGTTCCTTATAATGTGTTCGGATTATCGACAACTCGATAACGTTTACATTCATAAACACGTATCCTCGCTCGGGGGATGACTTTTTGATCAAATCTCTAAGAGGCAAAGCAACTATTCTAAGATTAACTTGAGATCGGGGTGGTATCATCAACCTTAGGGTGAGAGGTTAGGACATACAAAAAAGGATCTTGGACTCGATATGGGTTCACTATGAATTCGTAGTAATGCCTTATGTGTTCACTAATAGCCCCGACGGACAGTTTTGGTTCTTATGAATAGAGTGTTTCGAATGTACCTAGATTAATGTCAATTTCTTCATTGACTCCATCTTAGTATATTAAAAAAATGAGTGTGATCATATGAACCATTTGAATGTGTTGTTACAAGTTCTTAAGTAGAACCATTTTTTGCAAGTATACCAAATGTGAGTTTTTGTTAAGGCCTGTGGCATTTCTTGGTCATATCATATCTAGTGAGTGGAGTTGATGTTTTGATCAAGAAAAAAAACAAAAATGGAGGCGGGTGAAGACTGAAGAATTGACCTAGACTATTGACTCAACAACCATTAAGAGTTTTCTGTGGGTCTAAGCGGGTCATTATTGGAAGGTTTGTGGTTGGTTTTGGCTTATTGCATCTTACCTGAGCTTACTTTTACCCAAAAGAGTAAGAAATTTGAGGGTCAGAATCATGTGAGAGAAGCTTCCAAATCATGAAGGATAGGCTTAATTCCACTCTGATGTTGACTTTACCGGAGGGTACCAAGGTTTCGTTGTGTATTGTGATGCATACCAAATGGGTTTAGGGTGTGTGCTTATGCAACATGGGAAAGTAGTAGCATATACTTCTATGCAACTTAAGGTGTGTGAGAGAAACTATCAAACTCATCATCTTCAGTTAGCGGCGATGGTATTATTCCTTTGAAAAGTGCTGGAGGCATTACTTATATGTGTTATGTGGAGGGGTTCCAGAGCCGAAAAAGGGGTAGAAAATTATTACTAATTAAGTTCATGGGGTAAATAGGAGCTTAGATAGTTTAAGTGTGTCTCAGTGATTTCGGGCATTGGTTGACGGGGGTAGGGTCTGTGCATTATCCCAAAAAATTATTTATAAAATGATATTTTTTTTCTTAAAAAAGGATGAGTGTCGTGGGGGGGGGGGGGGTACTGAGAGGGTAGTGGAGTGCGATAAGAAAAATAATTTATGTTTTTTATTGGATTGTAAGATTTAATGTTTAAAATGTTAATTTTTATTATTTATTCTATCTAGACAAAATATTTTATCATGTGAAATGTCATGTGTCAAAGTTTTTTACATATACAGAGTGAGGCATTACACAATCAAACTGCTGTGAGTGTTGTTTCTCAAATCTAAAAAGTATAGTTATGTATGAAACTCACACTTTCAATAGTTTAAGTATGAAATTCAAAATAAAGTTAATAGTTTAGGTGTGTTTTTGACACTTATCTAAAAAAAAATTAAACTTAAAATAATTCAACATATTAAGTCTTTATAAATTTATAAAAAAATTGGTAAAAGAAATTATCATTTGCAAAGAGATTTTTAGAGCATTTGAAGTGTCTCTAACATGTTGTTATCCTACAACTTGAAAAATATATTTTTATTTAACTTCGAAAAGAAATGAAAAAGTAAAGAAAGATTATTTTACTTTATTTTGCTTGCTTACTTCTTTTATTTTTATATATAACTATGTAATATTTTTAAAAACCAATTGAAAGGAAAAAAAAAAACAAAAGAAAATATAATAATCTAGTAAATTTTGTAAAGATAAAGATTAAAACATACTAAATAAATTAAAGGCGCTAAATAATAGATAAGTTTGTAAATATAGATTAACATTAGAACATTATTATAATAACAAAAATCATAATCAATTTATGAAATTATGACATAATTTTAAGATTACTTTTTAAGTAGAACTAATGAAATTTCTTCAAACTCATATAAAAAAATTAAATTATTCTTTTTCGATATGTTACTCTTAGTTTTTTCTAAGATAAATACTATAAAATCATTTCAATTGAAAATTACGTTAATTTTTTTTAAAACAATGCAAAAGAATGATGTGAAAGAATTTAAATATCTTAAATGAAGCTATCTAAAATTAACTTAATACAAGTGACTTAACACAATTGATTAATAGAAATAAAGTGTGATTAAGCATTTAACAAATTTATAAAAGGGAACGTACACAAACTAAAAACCTAGTTCATCTTTTAGGGGAATTCGATTAAGTTAATTGGCAATTCCAAAATTAGATTTAGTAATAAATAAAGAAAAAAGAACAAACAATAAATAATGACAATTTAATATTTTAGAGTAAAAGGAGAAACTAAATTTATGCCTTTCATGGGCCAAATTCGCTGCTGCTTTTGGGTTTAACCCAATTTCGTTTATGTATACACCAGTTGTATATTAGTGTATATAACCATATACATTCCACTTTTGGACTTCCTTACACTTTGAATTCAACTTCTAGCCCTATATTTAGACTCCGAGGACCTGTTCATCACCATATTTTTTTGACAAAACAATATGCGCTGACTCGAGAAAAGATAAAAGTGGAATGGCCTGACTCGTGAAAAGATAAAAGCGGGCCTTCAAGGCCCAACGGATATGCATGGAGCAGTGGATTTCGTAGTTGTAAGCTCGCAAAAAAATGAATTATAGATTTGAAAAGAAAACTCAATCCTAAATTAATATATGGACACAAACAAATAAATAAACATGATCAAAGATTTATACCTATACTATTAAAAGCTAGCCAACTTTACAAAATGAACCAACAAAGTAATAGAGACAACTATCCGTATAAGATTACATATTAAGCTACACCTTGAAAAGCTCTTAATTTATACACCTAAACTAGCAATGAAAAATAGAAGCTTATAGCAGAATAACGTAAGGAGAATATGAAGCATTTTCTTAATAATTGCAATGTCCATGAGATTCAAATCATGGGCAATAGTAAGAACATGTCACTATCCCAAATCAACCCACTTCTAATGCCTTAAAAGAAAACAAGACAATGAAACAACATGTAGCATTCTTGTGACAACGTGTGAAGCATTCACAACATATTACTTGAGATCATGCAAAAGAAAGAAACACAATTGACATCACAAGTTAGGATAAATGGTAGGGAGAAAGATAACTAATTGGAAAGGTCAAAATTTCATTATATTTCATTAATAGAACATAGGAAGTAGGCAATCAGGCTAAAGGAAATGCAAACTAAGATAAGCTAACACCGGAAGGCTATATAGTCTCATCTCTCTTTATTAATCAAAACAAGGCATGTAAGATAATGAGACAATCTACGCCAAGACACTGCGAAGAAACAGGAAAAAAGGAGGGGGCATTCGAGATCAACTTGGATATAGACAAGAAATCTTCAACTTTTAGCATGATTCAAGGAGAAACATACAAGAAAACCTTTGTAAAATTTAGAAAGCTAACAATTAATATAGATTCCAACATCTAACCTTAAGAACAAAGAGCGAGTCTGTAAAGCATTTAACTGATGCAATTTACCCTATTTGAAGTAACAAGAGATGAAGACAACCTTCATATATCGAATAAAGCAAACGAAATAACCTATAGAAGGTGATTGTGAACTACATAACTTATTCATAACTTCGTAGTCAACCAAATGAAATAACATTGAAAAGAGAAAAACCAAATGAACGCCAGTACGAATAACATTTACCCTTTCGAGGCAAATAGCCCCCACAAAAAAAAGAAGGCGGGAACATTCATAGACCTTCGTCACAAGACCCTATCCATTTAAAGCAAGACACTTAACTAAAACAATTAATAAAACAAACGACCAAATGATCTTGTTCAATGATTTGCAATTCATCGTGAAGTAAAAAAAATTTAACATTCTAACATTTAAACGTCTCAAACAGTAGAATCACATGGCCAGCACATCAGAAAAACAAAGACACGAACAGAAACAAATATTACCTTTTGAAATGCAGCATTCTGGGACAACGACTAGCTGAGACGAGCGATATCATGACCACAACAAGAATTTTGATAAATTCTATAAATTCCCCGCAACCCACGAATAAGAAAGAGAAACTATATTTATCAAATAGGTATTTTTTATGTGTTTCAGAGCTTTGAAATTCTTTTTCTATGTAAATTATTGCCCTCAAAATCATACTTAAAAAATGCGCCCTCAAATCACCTGAGTATAAAGAATTTTTATGAAAGCTATTCAAGAACTACATAATCAGTATGTTATCCAGTTCCTTTCAATGCCAATGTTGATTTCAACACCATACCACCAGTTCTTATTTTCCCCTTTTTCATATTTTCAATGTGAGCAACATTCCTGAAAGAAAGGAATAATACATTAATATAACTTGAAAACAAAAACAATATAATCATGTGTTACCATGCATTCTTAAATATAGCTTTCTATTATTAAGGCATCTCATACTTGTAAATATCAATATCCAGCTTACAGAATGAGGTATATTTTAAACTATTCATAGAAGATGTAATCTAAATGTGAAGTCATGTACTCATCTTGGACCAAATCAATGGCATGTAGAAATGATTAAAAAGATAAATTCATAAATTATGGTTTACATGCTGACAGCCATGAGGTTTGGATGAGAACAAGTATCATAGACGAAGAAACTACATGCAAAAAATCACGGAAGACGCATTCTAAGCCATCACCCGCGCCCACCTACAATTAAATAAGAACAGAAAAAAGACTGAGATTATAACACAAATATTTAAGACTCAAAAAAGTAGAATCAGAAGAACTTCAGATGATCCGATCAAGACCAGTTGCTCAATGTTATATCCTAATAACTAAACAAGATGAGCCAGTCTATAATACCTTTGTTCATCCTAATTGAAGGTCAAGAAAATCTAGATTTCAGCACCATGCCACCAGTCATTGTTTTCCCGTTTTTATATGTATATGAATGTCAGGAACATTCCTTAAAAGAAGGCGTCATACAATAATATGAACATGACGAACATTCCTAATTGAAGGGTCAAGAAAAAATGAATGAAGCTGAAATTTAAGAAAAAGAGGGGGACTAAAAGTTCCCACTACATATTAAGTTAGTAATGTGCGCAAGAAGAAGCAATAACCACATGGAAAGAAACTCATAGTAGAAAGGTCGAAAGCGAGTAGATAGCTGAACTTCGTCTTAGCAACAAATGAAGAAAAGGTAGGGTGAAAAGACAAGGGGGGGGGGGGCAAGTTCAAGGTGAGCAAAAAGGCGAACAGAAGGCCATTCTTAAGAAAACTCACCACACATTGATGATCATAATCAATCAAAAATGGTTCAAATATTTACCTTCCGTTGAAAATACAGTAGCATGAAAATTTTAACCATGTTAAAATCAAAAATTCACAAAAAAGAGTATTACGATTATCAAAATCATTCAAAATCTGATGCCTCATGATTCACATACATGACTATGCTATTAGTACCAACCGAGTCGAAACATTCCCAAAATGACAATGATTTTGGTCTAAAGAAATTCATCAACCAATGCATCATCAGGAAACCTCATGCATCTATTCAGGAACAGTCACTCTATCTTTGCAACAATCAACGTCAATAAAATATTCACAAGTAATAGATGATTTAACCTTAAGAAGGACATCACTCTCTATCCATCATCGGAATCGTTAATAAGAAATTAAAAAAAAATATTAAAATGAAGAAAACAGAAACGCTATAAACTACAAATAAAATAATAAAATAGATTAATCCAAAACAATATCTACAAAAACATCCACAATATCAAAGCACGGACACCTGGGTACAC
>JAKWJA010001927.1:0-21276 GCA_027704765.1 Solanum habrochaites | reverse complement strand
GATGCCGATCGTGTGTTTTGTCCAAGGCCGAGATGGCATGCAACGCCTGACGTTGTCCGACCGTGTGTGATTCCCAGGTGCCATGATGGCATGTAAGGCTCGACGTCGTCCGATTCTGTGTTCGCCAAGGGCAATGTGAAAATGCCACGCCCGATGTCGTCCTATCGTGCATGCTTTCCAAGGGCGATGATGGCATGGCACGACAAATGTCATCTAACTATGTGTGTTTCCCAAGTGCGATGATCGCATGCCATGCCCGACGTAGTGTTATCATGTGTGTTTTCCAGGGGAGATGATGGCATACCACGCTCGACGTTATTCGATCGTGTGTTTTGTCCAAGGACGAGATGGCATGAAACGCCTGACGTTGTCCGACCGTGTGTGGCTTCCAGGTCCATGATGGCATTTAAGCCCGGACGTTCGTCCGATTCTGTGTTCGCCCAAGGGGCAATGTGGAAATGCCACGCCCTGTGTCTCTCTCGTGCATGCTTTCCAGAAGGGTTGATGATGGGCATGTAACCACATAGCGTCGCCCGCCGGTCTGCATTCAAAGGGCGATGATGCGGGAATTAGCACAGATCGAGTGTTCACCGACCGTGTGTGGATGTCCATGCGTCGCCGATGGTATTGCCAATGATGAGATCATACGAAAGCGCGTGTGTGCTACCAAGTGCAATGTGATAAAATTGCCATGGCGACGTAGTCACGACAAAGTGTTTGTCCAATTGAAATGATGTCATGCACGCATGACGGTCTTCCTTACCGTGTGTTTTGTCCAAAGTAGGGGGAAATGTGGCATGCAACGCCACAGTTCATCGACCCTGTGTATGCTATCCAATTGCGATTTGATGGCATGCCACAACCGACATTCATCGACCTCTGTGTTCATCCAAGGGTGATGATGGATGCCCTGCCAGACGCTAGTCCAACCGTGTTGTATGATTCCCAACGGGCACATATAGCATGTAATTGATCGACGTTGTCTGAACGTGGGGTTGCACAAGGGCGTTAATGGCATGCCACGCCCGACGTTCATTAACATCTGCTTGTGTGGCCAAGGACCATGGGGGCATGCCATGCATTGATGTCGTCTAATTGTGTTACTGTTCCAAGGGCAATGATACATGACACGACCGACATCATCTAATCACGTATTCTTTCCAATGGTGATAATGGATGTAAAACAACCTGAAGAATTGTCCGACTTTTTTGGTGTTGCATTCAAAGGCGTGATGATGCATGCCACAAACCGATGTCGTCCGAACGTGTTGTGTACTGCCTAAGGTCCATGAGTCATGCAAGCCCGTGTAATCTTATCGTTGTGCCTGTCCATGTTCACGATGGTTATTGCCACTGCGATATCATCGACCGGGCTTGTGGACCAGTGCAATGATAACATGACAATGAATGACGTCTACGAGCATATTTGTTGTCCAATGGAAATAATGGCATTGCAAAGCCAACGTCATCCTACTGTTGCATGTTGTACAAAGGGTTGAATGGCTAGCTTGCGACGCCAATATCGTTCGACCCGATTGTGAAGTTATCCAAGTGCAGATGATGGCATTGCCACCCGACATTAATCAGACGGATGTTCAATGGCAAGGGTAAGGATGGCATGCCACGGCTCCGCAGTAGTACAAACCGTTTATGTCATTTTTTTGTGTGAAGCTAAAAAGCAATGATAGCATGTCACGCTCGATGTTGGCTGAACGTGTGTGTTGCACAAGGGCGTTAATGGCATGCCACGCCCAAAATCATCCAAACGTGTGTGCTGCCCAAGTGCCATGCGGGCATGCCACACCCTACGCGGTCCAATCGTGTGTGCTATCCAAGCGCAATGATTACATGCCACGCCCAACGTCGTCTGATCGTGTATGCTTTCCCAGGGTAATGATGAGAGGCAACGCCCGACGTTGTCTCATCGTGTGTGCTTCCCAAGGGAGATGATGACAGCACTTCGACGCGCCAACCGTTTTTGCTTTGCACCAAGGACAATACTGGTATGCCACGGCCCAATGTTGCCGACGTAGGGTGGTATAAGGGGTAATGATGGAATCTAAAGCCACTGATGTTGTATACATGCTCATGCTTGTCAGAGCAATCTGGAATGCCACTCTCCGAAGGAGTATTATAGTGTGTGCTGCCCAATGGCACGATGGCATGCCATGCCAGACATCGCTTCTGACATGTATGTTTGCAAGGGAGATGATGGCATGCGACGTGGCCGTCGTCTGACCCCTTTTTATGTTTTTACAATTTTCTATAAGCATCCCACGCCCACATTATTACGACAGTCTGTGTTCTTTCCAGGGCGATATAGGCCATGCCCCTCACCTGACCTAGGTCTGACCGTTGTGTAGGCAGTACTAGGGGCGATGATGAAAAAAACATTCCAGCCCGATGTCATCCGACCATATTGTACTTCCAAAGGAGATGATAGCATGACATGACCGATCATTGAAAGTATGTGCTACACCAGTCCATGGCAAGCAGCCACACCCGACTCGTTAATTGTGTGTGCTGTCCAACAGCGATGATAACATGCCAAGGCCCGACGCTATCTGATCTGTATGATTCAAGGGGGATGGGGGGATAATGGGCAGCTATGCCAGACGTCGCCCTGATCGGTGTGTTCATTTAATGGAGATGATGGAATTGCTACGGCCGACGTCATCCGTCCTTGTGTGCTATACAAGGGCGATGATGGCATGCCATGCTTGATGTCGTCTTTCTATATGTGCAGTCCAAAGGTGATGATTACATGCCACGTTGACGTCGTGACATCGTCTATGTTGTCCAAGGGCAATAATGATATTAAACCCGAGGTTCGGCATCGGTGTGGTGTGTAACCTATGGAATGATAATCATTTCCACGGCCCAACATCTCGTCCGACCATTTGGTGAAGTCCTATAGGAGATTCTTTAACATGCCACGCACGACGTAGTACGACCGTGTATGTTGCCAAGGCAATGTTGGCATGCCACCGCCCTACGTGTCCAACCAAGTGTCTGGCCCAAGGGCATGATGGTATGCCACGGATGACGTAGTTCGACGGTTTCTATCCAATGCGATGATGGGGCATGAACGCCCAACATTCGTCCACCGTTTGTCTGAGTCCAAGGCGAATATGGCATTTCACGCCCGAATTCATCTGACGCGGTTCTTCCCAAATAGAGATATGGCATGACACGCCGCGTCATCCGACCTTGTGTGCTTCTCTAATGCCATGCCTGACGTCATCCGGATGTTTGGCTGTCAAGGGCGATGATAACATGTGCACGGCCGACGTCGGTCTATTTTGAATGATCCAAGGGTGATTTATAAACATGCCACAACCAAAGTAGTCCGATCGTGTAGGTCCAAGGGTATATGATGTCCATTAACACTCGAGGTTGTAATATGAACGTTTTGGTGATTGCCCAAGGGTGATGATGGGATGCCACGGCCGACGTCATCCGACCGTGTGTATGCTGGCCAAGGGCAATGATAACATGCCACGCCCAATGTGGTCCGATCATATATACTTTCCAAGGTTGATGATAACATGCCACACCCAACGTCGTCCGACCTTCTATGTTCTCCAAGGTAAATGAAGGCATTTAACTCCCAACGTCGTTCGACCGTGTGTGGTGTCCAAGGGCAATGATAACATGCCTTCCCAACATCATCAACGTTGATGATGTCCAGGGAAGATTTGATGGCATGACACGCCGACATCGTCTACCGTGTCTATGCTTTCTGAAGGGTGATGATTGCCTTCTACACGAAAACACATAACTGACCGTTGTGCAGTCCAAGGTCCCTGATAGCATGACATGCTCGAAACGGGTTTCCGGGGTTTCGAACGTGATAGGGCTTGTTGTCCAAAGGAGGATGATGGCAATTCCACGCCCAAACGTCGTCCCACCGTGTGCTGTCCAATAGAGATTATAAACATCGGAATGCCGACGTAGTATGATCGGCATGTGTGCTTTCCAAGGGCGATGGATAAAAGGCGCAAAAAGACAAAAGAAGGAACGGTCCCATCATTACTCTCCCCAACCTCTATCCATTCCCATAATCCAACCTCTCCCTCGACCCTCCAGACCGCCAAAACAAAACTCTCCACATCGTCCTACCAACTCTTCCATCCTTACCTCTCCCCCGTTCTGCATCCCTTTCTCAAACTCACCGTCATCACCCACTCTCTATCTCCCATCTAGCTCCATTTTCTATCCTACACTTTACACACTTCCACACCCCCAACCTTAGTCCCACCCCCCCCCTCATTACGAGAATCTCTATTCCACATACACACCTCCACTCTCCCTCCGCACTCTCATTCTCTCCCTTCACTGCATCAACTGACGACTACAGAACTAGACTCACGAGGTTGCACCCGCACAAATTCCTAATTCCTTCTTTTCACTGCGCAGCTCCACCGTCCTTTCTTCTCTAATTCCGTCCCTCCTATACACTTGATATTATCAACTTGTCCACGCAAATTCTTTGCTCTTGCTCCTTGGCATCTGTCTTACAGAGAAGTGTGGGTGAACAAGGGCGGTAAGTGGCATGACACGCATGACGTCATGACATAGGATGTGGGGTTCGCCCAAGGACCTATGGCGCCACGGCCTGTGTCGTTCCAATTGTGGTAATGTCAAGGGCAATGATAACATGCATCGCACCGACTCACTGATCAGTATTTTTTTTTTGCTTTCAAGGGCGATATTGGCATGGAACACTGACGTTGTCAGAACGTGGGTGCCGTTCAAAGGGCGAGTGATGCTATTTACCTAGACCGATGTCCTCCGACAGTGTGTTCAGCCTAAGGTCCATGATATCAGTCTAAGACCGACGTAATTCTTATCATTTGTGTGCTGTCCAAGGTTGACGATGGTATTGCACTGGGATTCATCCGACTTGTTTACTGCATGTGCAATGATAACATGCATGCCTGACGTCGTTAACGACCATCGGTGTGTCAATGAAATGACTGGAATGCCACGACCGCCCAACGTCATTCCTACTGTGACTGTTGTCCAAGGGCGATGGTGGGCTTGCGATGCCCAATATCATTCGACACTTGTGAAGCTCTATTCAAAGTGCGATGATGGCATGACACAACGACATAATAATACCGTGTGGTTAAATGCAAGAGGATGTGGCATGCCACGCCCGACGTAGTCCAACCGTGTGTGCAAGCTCAAAATCAATGTAGCATTGTCACGCTCGATGTTGGATGAACGTGTCAGCGTGGTCCTTTCCCCAGTGTGTGTGCACAAGGGCGTTAATGGAATGCCACGCCTGACGTCATCCAACGTGTGTGCTGCCCATCTTCCATGCGGTCATGCCACCACCCTACGCGGGTCAAATCGTGTGTGCTGTCAAAAGCAATGATAATGCCACGCCCAACTAGTCTGGCTCGGGTAGGCTTCCTAGGGCAAATGATGGAAGGCAGACGCCCGACGTTGTATGATGTGTCTGTACTCCCAGTGCCAATGTGGACATGCCAACTTCGATGTCGTCCGACAGTTTGTGTGTTGCCCAAGGGACTATTACGGGGTTAGCCCACGGCCTAATGTGTGCCACCATAGTTGATGGGTTGTACAAGGGCATGATGGATCCTAAACGCCTGATGTGTACGATTTCTGTGATGTCCAAGAGCAATGATGGCAATGCCCTCCCGAAGTAGTATGATCGTGTGTGCTTCCAAAGCAATGATGGCATGCCAGCTAGACATCGTCTGACCCATGTGAGTCTTCCGAAGGGCGATGATGGATGCCGATGGACGGCGTCCGACCCTGTTATGTGGTACAATTTAATGATGCATACCATGACCCGAAAATTATACGACCGGTTCGGACCGTGTGGTTGTGGTTTTTCCATGGGCGATAAGGCATGCCACGACCTGACATAGTTGACCGTGTATGCTGTGTGTTCCTATGGCGATGATGTGGCATGGCTAGACCAATGTCATTAATGTGTATGTGCTCCCAACGGTGATGATTGCATTCCATGCCCGATTGTCATACGACGTGTTGCTTGTCAATAGGCAATGATGCATGTCACGCCCTAATCGTTACAAACGTGTGTGTGCAACAAGTCGAGATAATTAGCATGCCACGGCCCCGACGTCATCGATCAGATCAAGTGGTGCTTACCTTCTTGCCATAAAGTCAGTGAAAAAGCCCTAATAATTCAAATTATGTGTGATCATAAGGGCGTGTGGCTTCCATGTCCAACGGCGTGCATGCGTGGGTGACAATCAAAAGCGGATGATGGGTTCCATGACAAATGTCGTCTAGCGGGTTTTCTATCAAAGGACAATATGATTTAACACTTTATTTTGTTCCGACCGTGGTGTGCTGTGCCCAAGGGTTTTGATGGTACATTGCCACCAGCCCAATGTTTCATTCTACCATGTGTTTGTATTCAAGGGCGATGATACATTGGCAGCCTTGGCTTCTTTTGACCCGTTGTTATTCTGTCCAAGATCGAATAGGCTGCCACGCTCCGACATCGTTGGAAAATGTTAATCATCCAAGGGCGATGATGGGCCTGGCCATGCCCAACGTTGTCAGACAAAGTGTGCTGGGCTAAGGGCCATGATTGAATGAATTCCCCACGTGTCGACGTGTATTCTGTCTAGAGGGCGGATGATGGTATAACACACCCGGCGTCCTTCCACCTATGTATGATGTCCAAGGGCGAAGAGGGCAGTAAACGCCTGACGTACGTCCGACCATGTACTTCCAAGGGAAGATGATAACATTCCATGCCCGACATCATCCGACTGTATGTACTACCAGGTCATGCAAGCATGCCAACTCAAATCGTTATCTAAATGGTGTTGGTCCAACAGAGATGATAAACAGCCTAAGCCCGATGCTGTCGATCATGTAGCTTTTCCAAGGGGGATAAGGCAGCCACGCCTACGTCGCTTATGCCGTGTGTTCATCTCAGGCGATTGGTGGCATTTCTTGGCCGACATCATCCATCCAGGTGTGCTGTACAAGGCGATGATGATACCACGGCTCGACGTAGTCTTCTAACCATATGTGAAGTCGTTTAAATGTGATGAGTACATGCCACGTCAACATCCGTCCCACCGTTTATTTGTCCAAAGGGCAATGATGAAATTTAACACCCGCGTCGTCCTATAGTGTGTGTGCCTAAGAGAAACTGATTTAGCATTTCCACGCCACATCGTCCTACCTTTCGGGAAGTCCATAGGAGATTATAACATGCCAAGCATCGACGTATAGTTCCGACCGGTTATTTATCCAAGGGCAATGTTTGCATCATGCCCCGCCCCCGACGTATATACGACCAAGTGTGCTGCCTAGGGGCAATGATGTATGCCCAGGACTGACAAAGTTCGATCGTGTTTTCTATTCAAAAGGGCGATGTTGCATGCCCTGCCCGAGTAGTCTGACAAAGTTGTGCTCCAAAGGGTAATGATGGTCTTATGCCAGACTGCGTGCCGATCCGGTTTTCTAGTCCCAGGTTGATGATAGCATGCGAAGGCCCCACTCGTCCCACAGGTTTCTGCTATCCCAGGGCGAATTATGGCATGTCCTGCCCGAATTCATCTAACAGCGTGTGCTTCCCAATGGACGATGGATGGATGACAAGCCCGACGTCATCCGAACTTGTGTGCTCTCAAATGCCCTGCCCGACGTATTCGATCGTCTGTTGCTGTCCAAAAGGGCGATGGATAACATTGCAACGGCCGACGTCATCTATTTTGAATGGCTTTCCAAGGGTGATGATAAAATGACCACAACCAACGTCGTAGTTCGATCGGGTATGTTGTCCAAAGGTAATGCCTGGATTTAAAACCCGACGGTCATCTGAACGTGGATTGATGCCCAAGGGTGATGATTACATTGCCCGGCCGATGTTGGCAGGACTGTAGTAGCTGCCCCAAGGCCATGTGTCAGCCATGCCCAGCTAGTCCGGGATCATGTGAACTGTCAAGAGCGCTGATAGCAGGTCACGCCCAACATCGTTCCGACCATGGTATCAGTCCAAGGGCAATCGGATAACATGGACCACACTCGCGTTGTCCGACCGTTGTGTGTTGTCCAAAGAAATGATGGCTATGCCACGTAGACATTGTCGACCCAGTTTATGCATACAAGGGCTATGATAATTTCCAAACCACGTCAACCATTCGTTGGAGGGCTGGCAAAGGTCTATGATGGACGACTCGCCTGACGTCTTCTACTGAGTATGATCTTCCAAGGACATGATGGCATGCATGGACTGACGTGTCCCAGGGTGTCTGTTGTCCAAGGGTGAATATGGCATGTCACGCCCAACGTGGTCTTCCGCGTGTGCTACCTTATGGCGATGATGGCATGCCACGCTCGACATCATCCAACCATATGTGTTTCCCAAGGACCATACAAGTATGCCGATCCTGACGTCATCAGATCATTTGTGGTGTCAAAGGGAGAAGATAACATGATACACCCGACGTAGTTCGATAGTGTATGCCCTGACAAGGGAAATGATGATATGGTACGCCTGGGTCATTGCCGTGTGTTTGTTGCTAAGGGCGATATAAGATGCAATGCGCGAACATCGTTAGGACCTTGCGTAGCCTACCACAAGGGCGATGATTTCCTATTCACAACCGACAAAGTAGATCTTGTGTGGTTGTCCAAGCGGCCATGATGGCATTCCAAGCTGCGATGTCGTTCGACGGTATTATGACATCCAAGGCTCGATGATGGTATGCCACGCCCGGGTGTCATCCCACCGTCTATGTTGGTGATAAGAGAGATTAAGCATTGCCACACCCAACGTAGTTGATCGTTCATGTTGTGTTGTTTCAGAAGGGCGATGATAACATTGCCATTGCCCTAGATGTAGGACCGTTGGTTGCAGTCCTAAGGGCGATGCTGGCATGCCCACGCTTGACATCTTCCGAACATTGTGTATGATGGCCAAGGCGCAATTAAGACTGCCACACACCAATTGAAGTCTGATTGTGTGTGTGTAATCAATGGCCAGATGGGAATGCCCTTGCCCGACGATAGTGACAGTGTATGATCCAAGTGCATGATGGCATGTGCCATGCCGGATATGTCCCCCCACCGTTATGTACTGTCCCAAGGGAGAAGATGGTATGTCACGCCAACAATTTTCGACAGCGTTGGTCTTCCAAAGGATTAATTATGAAGCCACGCCCGACATCATAGACTGTAAAGGTTGCACAAGGGGCCATGCGGAATGCCGGGGGGCGGGCCCACGTAATATGATCATGGTGGTGTCCAGGGCGATTATAAGATGCCAAGCCCAATGTGGTCCGATCATTATACTGTCCAAAGGTCGATGATAACATTCCCAACCCAACGTCTCCGATCGGTATGTTCTCAAGGGAAATGAGGCATTTAATGCCCAACACCGTTCGACCATGGTGGTGTCAAGGGCAATGCTAAAGCCTCCCAATTGTCCGACCTTGTATGATGTTCACGGGGGGGCGAGTGATGGAATGCCACTCCCGACATCGTCATACCCTATCTATGCTGCACAAGGGTGATGATGGCCTTTACGCTCAAAAATAACTGACCGTGTATGCAGTCCAAGGTCCATGATAGCATGCCATTCTCGACGTCGTCCGACCATGTAGGCTGTCCAAAAGAGATGATGTCATGACATGCCCAACGTCGTCCCACCGTGTGCTGTCCAACAGAGATTATAGCATCGCAATGCCCGACGTAGTCTGATCATGTGTGCTGACCAAGGGCGATGATAATATGTCATGCCCGACGTTGTCCGAACGTGTGTTTGCACAAGGAGTAAGTTATGGCATGCCACGCCCGCACGTGATTGATATCTTATGTGTGTGTGCCCAAGGACCATGTGGACTGCAAGTGATATCGCCAATTGTGTGTATTGTCAAAGGGCAATGTTAACATGCCACGCCGACATCATCTGATCATGTAGCTTCCCAAGAGGATAATGCATGTCACACATGACATCATCGAACGTGTGTGCATTTCAAAGGGCGATGATGGCAGTGCAATAGCCGATGTGAGTCAGACCGTGTGTGCTGCTTAAGGTCAAATGATGTCCTGCTAGACCTAAGTAGTCTTACGTTCTGTGTTGTCCAAGGGTCGACGATGGTATTGCCACTGCTTATATCATCCGTCCCTAACCGTGTTTGCTGACCATGTGCCAGAATGAAACATGCAATGGCATGGCGTCCTTACGGACCATCTGTGTTGTCAATGGAAATGATGGCATCCAAGCCCAAAGTCATCCTACTTGCAGTTCTCCAACGTTTATGGTGGCTTGCGCATGCCCATATCGTTCGACCCTGTGAATGCTATCCAAGTGCGATGATCAGCATGCCACACCGCGACAGAATCAGGACGGTGTTAATCCTAAGGGTGATGGATGATCAAAAGCAATGTAGCATGTCCACTCTCGATGTTGGTTTTGAACGTGTGTGTTGCACAAGGGTGTTAATGGCATGCCACGGCGGACGTCATCCAACCGTGTGTGCTGCCCAAGTGCCATGCGGGCATGCCACACCCTACGCGGTCCATTTGTGTGTGCTGTCCAAGGGAAATGATTACATTCCACGCCCAACGTCATCTGATCGTGTATCCTTTCCCATGACAATGATGGGAGGCAACGCCCGACGGTTTCTGATTGTGTGTGCTTCCCAAGGGCGATGATGACATGACACTATCGACGTCGTCCGACTTTGTGTGCTGCCCAAGGACCCTAATGGTATGCTACGCCTAATGTTGCCGACCGTGTGTGTTGTACAAGGGCAATGATGGAATCTAAAGCATGATTTGTACGCATGTCGTGTGTCCAAGAGCAATGATGGCATGAACTCTCAAAGTAGTTATAATGTGTGTGCTGCCCTAAGGCAATGATGCATGCCATGCCAGACCATTGTCTGACCGTGTATGTTTTCCTAAGGGCGATGAGGCAGCTACGCTGGACGTCGTTTCCCGACCCAGTGTTTGTAAGTTGTAAAATTCTCTATAATAGCATACCACGCTCGAACATTTATTCGAACGTGGGTTCTTTCAAAGGGGATAATGGCCATGGGCACCGCCTGACATAGTCTGAAGTTGTGTATGTGTTCTAGGGCGATGATGGCATGCCATGGACCGATGTCGTCTAACCATGTATGTTCTCCGCGGGCGATGATGGCTTTCATGCTCGAGTCATCGACGTGTTTGCTGTAAATGGGCAATGTGGCATGTCACGCCCGGACGTCGTGAAAACGTGTGTGCTTACAAGTGAGATAATAGATTTCACGGCCTGGACGTCATCTGGACCGCGGTGCGACCTAGTGCCATACAATATGGACACCGCCATACGTAATCAATCGGGTGTGATGCACCAAGAGCGAAGATGGCATGCCATGCCACCATGTTAATCCGTTCGTGTGCTATGCTATCTACAAAGGCGATTGTGTGGCATTTTTTTTTTTTTTTTTCCATGGATGAAAAGTCGTCCCTACCATGTTTCTATTAAGGGACACTGATGGAATTAACACTTGATTTCTCCGACAGTGATGTGCGGCCCAAGGGTGCTGATAGCATCCCGCCAATGTCATCGACCGTTGTTTGCATTTTAAGGGCGGATGCAAAACTGCCATGCCTGGACTTCTTTGAACCGTGTATTTGTTCCAAGGGCAATGATGGAATGCCACGCCCGACATCGTCGGAACCTGCGTAATATATTCCAAGGGCAATGATGGCCTACCATGACGACGTCGTCCGACCATACCATAGGTACTTACCCAATGGAGATGATCGCATTGCCATGCACGACGTGTCATTTCCGACCGTGTGTGCTAACCCAAGGTCCATGCAAGCATGCACATCGACATTGTCTAATTATGTTTGTTTCCACAGCGATGATAACATTGCCACGCCCACCGGTCCGATCATGTATGCGTTCCAAGGGGATAATGGAAAAGCCACGCATGACTGTGCTTGACTCGGGTGTCATTCTAATGGCGAGTTGATGGAATTGCTACAGCCGCGTCATCTGTTGTGTGTGCGTATACTAGGGCGAGATGGCAGGCATGCTCGATATCGTCTTTCCATTATGCAGTCCGAAGTGATTGATTACATGCACGTCGACGCCGTCCCACGTGTATGTTGTCAATAGCGCAATGATGAGATTTAACACCCGACGTCGTCCTATCGTTTGGTGTTGTGGTTGCTGCCTAGGGGAAATGATAGCATGTCCACGCCCAAAATCGTCTGACAGTTGGGATAGTCCATAGGAGAGTTATACATGCGAGCCAGATGTAGTCCGACGTTGGTGATGTTGTCCAAGCCGATGTTGGCATGACCCCACTCCGACATGTCCGGACAAGGTGCTGCCCAAGGGCAATGATGGTATGCCACGGGGGACTGACGTATATATTAGTCAATCGTGTTTTCTACCCGGGCGATATGGCATGCCACGCCCAACTTCGTTCTATCACCCCTGTCTTGCGGTCAAGGGGAGAAAAAAAAAAAAAATTTTGTTTTTTTTTAAGAGGCAAAAATTAGCATGTAATGCACGAATTAGATGAACACGTGTGCTTCCCAAGTGAGATTCGATGGCATGACACGCCCGACGCATCGATTGTGTGCTTCTCAAATGCCATGCCTAAAGTCATTCCGATCGTGTGTACTGTCCTAGGGCGATGATAACATGCAAGGCCCGACGTCGATTATTGTGAATACTTCAAGGGTGATGATAACATGGCCACAACCAAGTAGTCCCTCCGATTCATGTATGTTGCCCAAGGGTAATGATGGCATGTAAGACTCGACGTTCATCTGAACGGTGTGATGCTTCAAGGCGATAAGTTCATTATTTACACGCCCGACGTCGTCCCCAAATGGTGGTTGTCCAAGGGCGAAATGGAAGTCAGTGTTGAGTCGTCTGATCGAGTTTGCTGCCAAATGCGTTGGATAGTATGCCCACACGCCCGACCGTAATCCAACGTGTCTGATGTCAATGCGAAGATGGCATTAACGCCGACTTCATAGAGGAGTGTGTGATGCCCACAGTGATGATAGCAATGCCACAACCAATGTCATACGGACCGTTTGTGCAGTCCAAGGCGATTGATAACATTCCACTTCAACGTCGTCTGACCATGTATGTTGTCCAAGGGGCGATGCTGACATGCCACCACCCGACGTGTCCGACTTTGTGTAGGCTGTAAAGGGCGATTATGGCGTTGCACGCCTGATTTCATTACCGTGGTCCTTGCAAGGGACTTAAATGGCATGCCACCCTTCTGTAGTTTGACGTGTATGCTATCCAAAGGCGGATGATGGCATGACACGCCCGACGTCGTCCCACCGTGTGTGCTTCCAATGCGAGAAAGCTGGATGTCCAGCCTGACGCGCCCGAACGCGGGTGCTGCCCAATGCCATGATGGCATGCCACGGCCCGACGTTCATCTTACTGTCTGTGATCCAAGGGCCATGCAGGCATGCCATGCCTAACGACGTTCCCCCAAAAAATATGAGTTCTCTGTAAGGCAATGATAAATGCCACCGCCCGACGTCTTACGATATTGTACCTTTCCAAGGGCGATGAGGTGGAATGTTCAACCCAACGTCGTCCAACCGGTATGTGAATCCATGGCCAATTTTTACAATTGCCACGGCCGACGTCAGTTCTGGACCGTATGTGATGCCCAAGGTCCATGATTCGGCCATGTCCGGCTATAGTCTATCGTGATGTGTTACAAAGAGCGATAATATCATGTTCCACGCCCAACTCCGTCGGACAGTGTACAGTCAAAGAGCGATAAAATAAATGCCAACACCGACTTCGTCCGATCGTTGTTAGTGTCCAAGAGAAATGGATGGTTGCCCGTCCGACATCTGTTCGACCCTGGTTATGTTGTCCAAGGCGAAGATAACGTGCCACACCCCGACGTCAACCATCCGTGTGTTGTCGCTGGCAAAGGGCTATGATGTCATGACAAGCCTGACGAGTTGATCTGGGTGCGTCCAAGGGCGATGATGAACATGCCATGCCCGAGATTGACGACGTGTTTGTAAACGTCCTAAGGGCGAAGAGGAATGCCCGCGAGACATCTTCCGACCTGTGTATGTGGCCAAGGCATTGATGGACTGCACACCCAATGAAGTCTTATTGTTGTGTGAGGTTTAGTCTGACTAGTATTATCCAAGTGCAATGATGGCATACCATGCCTGATTATTGTCCCACAATTGTGTACTGTCCAAGGATGAGATGGTATGTCACGGCCCAACGTGTCACAGCGTGTGATTCCCAATAGAGAAATTGTGTAGCACGACCGGACCATCATATGTTGTATATGTTGGCCACAAGGGCCATGCGGGCTTGTGTTAAGGGACGGACGTCATTCTATCATGTGTGGTGTCCAGGGATTTTTTGATTGGATGAAAGATGTAACGCCCAATGTGGTCCGATTCATATATCACTTTCCAAGGTCGATGATAAAAAATGCCACGCCCAACGGTGGTCCGACCGTTATGTTCCTCCAGGGATATTGATGGCAATTTTTTGCCAACGCCGTTCGACGTGTTTGGTATCCAAGGGCAATGATAACATGCCTTACCAACATCGTCCCCCCGACCGTGATTATGATGTCATAGCGATTGATGGCACACGACCGCTCGACATCGTCATTACCTGTCTATGTTCCCAAGAGTGATGTGTGATGGCCTTTTATGATCAACAATAACTGATTGTGTGTGCAGTGCCAAAAGGTCCACCATGCTAAGCATGCGATGCCGAAGTCGTCCGACGTGTGTTGCTGTCCAAAAGAGGTGATATGGCATGCCACGACAAACGTCGTTTCCACCAGTGTGCGTCACCACAGAGATTATTAGCAATCGCAATGCCCGAGTAGTATAATCTTGTGTGCTTTCAGTGGGCCGGATGATAACATGTATGCCGCGTTTTTTTCGAACGGTGGTTGCACAAGGCGTTAATGGGCAGACCACGCCGACATTATGATCATCTTTGATGTGTGTGCTGCCCAAGGGACCCATGTGGAGCCACGCCTGATGGTCGTCCAATTGTTTGTACTGTCCAAGGGAAATGATAACATGCCACGGCCGACATCATTGATCATGTATGGCTTTACAAGGGCGATAATGGCATGTAATACCTGACGCAGTTCGAACGGGTTGCATTCAAAGGGCGATTGATGGCATTGCCATAACCAAGGGTCGTCCGACCGTAGGTCTCGCTCGATTTCAGGCCGACCGTGTTTGCTGGACATGTGCCAATGATCACATGCCATTGCCTGACTTCGTACGGACCATCTCTGTTGTCAATGGAAAATAAGGTCATGCCACGCCCAACGAGCTATCCTACTGTGATGTTGTCCAACGGCGATTGGGGATAGGCGATGATGCATGCCACACGACCTACTCACCGTCCCGTTCAATCCAAGGGTTGATGATGACATGCCACGCCCCGACGGAGTCCAAACCGTGTGTGAGTCAAAGCAATGACAGCATGTCCACGCTCGATGTTGGTTTGACCGCTGTGTTGCACAAGGGCCGTAATGGATGCCACTCCTGACGTCATCAACCGTGTGTGCTGCTCCTAGTGCCAGCGGGAATGCATACAACCTACCGCGGTCCCAATAGTGCGTGTGTCCAAGCGCAATGATTACATGCCACGGGGCCCAACGTCATTTGATTCAAGGTACGCTTTCCCATGGCAATGATGGGGCAGGCAACGCCCGATGTTGTCTGATCGTGTGTGCTTCCCACGGGCGTATTGATGATATGCCACTCCGACGTCGTACGACCGGTTTGGTGCTGCCAAGGGACCATACTAGGAGCCACGCCTAATGTGCCGACCGTGTGTGTTGTACAAGGGCAATGATTGAATCTAACGACTGAGGTGTACGCCTTGTCTTTTGTTGCCAGGAGCAATGAGGGGCCTGCCACTCCGAAGAAGTAGTATAATCGTGTGTTGCTGCCCCAAAGGCCAATGATGGCATGCCATGCCAGACATCTTCTTGGACCGTTGATGTTTTCCAAGGCGATGATGGCATGGACGCTGGGACGTCATCCGACCCTGTGTTAAGTTGTAAAATTTTCATGATACCATGCCACCCCGGACATATCCGACCGGTGTTCTTTCCAAGGGGGATAATGGCATGGCCACAGTTGACATAGTCCGACCAGGTATATTGTGGTCTAGGGCGATTGATGAATGCCTAGGAACGATTGTCGGTCTAACTTGTATTGTCTCCAAGGGCGATGATGGGCATGTCATGCTTGATGTCATCCGACAGTTGTTTGCTGGGCAATGGGATAATGTGCATGTCACGCCGACATCGTGCAAACGTGTGTGCTGTACAAGTGAGATAATAGCATTCCACGCCCGACGTCATCATATCTGACTGTGTGTGCTGCACCACGGAACATGTGGGCATGCCACGCCTGTTGGTGTGTCCCAGTTGTGTTGTATGTCAAGCGCAATGATAAAACTGCACGCCCGACCATCATCTGATCATGTATGCTCAAAGGGCTGTTAATGGCATTCACACTGAGTCGTCCGAAAGTGTGCTGCATGCAAAAGGCGCTGAGGGTATTGCCATAGCGAGTCGTCCGATGTTGTCCTACTTAAGGTTCAATGATGTCATGCTAAGCCCGACGTTATAGTCTAATCTTTTTGTGTTGTCCACGGGCGACGGATTGGTATGCCCCACTGCTGATTATCATCCGACCGTGTTACTGACCATGTGCAATGATAACATGGAATGCATGAAATCCTAACGACACTCTGTGTGTCTAATGGAAATGATGGCATGCCACGGCCCAACGTCATCCTACTTTGCATGTTCTCCAAGGCGAGGGTCGCTGGGGGGGGGCTTGCGACGCCCAATATCGTTCGACCCCTGTGAATCGATTCCAAAGTGCGATGCTGGCAGGCCACACCCGACATAATCATACCGTGGGTTCAATCCAAGGGGATGATATGGCATGCCACGCCAGACGTAGTCCAAAATTGTGGTGATGCTCAAAAAGCAATGATGCATGTACTGTCGATGGTGGCTGACGTTGTGTTGCACAAGGGTGTTAATGGCATGCAACCGCCGGGCATCATCCAAAAGTGTGTGCTGCCCAAGTGCATGCGGGAAGGGAATGGGCAACCCTACGTGGTCCAGTCGTGTGCGCTGTCCAAGCGCAATGATTACATTCCACGCCCAACGTCGTTTGATCGTGTATGCTTTCCCATGGCAATAATGGGAGGCAACGCCCGCCATTTTCTGATCGTGTGTGCTTCCCAAGGGAGATGATGACATGCCACTCTTGACGTCGTCCGACCTTGTGGTATGCCCAAGGACCCTACTGGTATGCCACGCCTAATGTTGCCGCCCGTGTGTGTTGTACAAGGGCAATGATGGAATCTAACGCCTGATGTTGTACGCCTGCCTGTGTTGTCCAAGAGCAATGTTGGCATGCCACTCCCTAAGTAGTATGATCGTGTGTGCTGCCCAAAGGCAATGATGGCATGCGATGCAAGACATCGTCTGACCGTGTATGTTTTCCAAGGGCGATGATGGCATGCTACGCTGGACGTCGTCCGACCTTGTGTAAGTTGTAAAATTTTCATGATAGCATGCCACGCCCAACATTATCCGACCGTGTGTTCTTTCAAAGGCAATAATGTCATGCCACGCCTGACAGAGTTGACCGTTTGTATGCATGTCCTAGGCGATGGATGGCATTGCCCTGACGCTGGCGTCTAACCGTGTATGTTTCTCCAAGGGCGAGATGGCATTTCATCTCGATGTCATCCGACCGTAGTTTGCTGTTCAATGTGGCAATGAGCATTGTCACCCCAATGTCCTACTACCGTGTGTGCAGTCCCCAGGGAGATGATAACATGCCACGCTCGACGTTGGCAGACCATGTATGCGTCAAGGGCGAGTGATGACATTCCCCACCCGACAGTCTTGTCCGACTTTGCGTATGTTGTTCCGAGGGCGATGATGGCGTTTGCAACGCCTGATTGTCGTCTGACCGGGTCCTGGGCAAGTCCTTGATGTCATTCCACCCCTTATGTAGTGACTTTGTATGCTATCCCAAGGCGATGAGGGCATGACACGCCCGACGTCGTCCCACCGTGTGTGCTGTCAAAGGGAGAAGATGGCATATTAGGCCCGACGTCGTCCGAACGCGGGTGCTGCCCAATGGACATGATGGCATGCCACGCCCGACGTCATCTGACTGTCTGTTATGCCCAAGGGCCATGCAGGCATGCCACGACTGACGTCGTCCAATTATGTGTGCTCTTTAAGGGCAATGATAACATTCCACGCCCGATGTCTAATGATATTCTACGCTTTCCAAAGGTGATGATGGCATGCCACGCCCGATGTTATTCCACCGTCTGTGCTGCAAAAAGGAGGTGATGGTATGCAACGCACGACATAGTTTGATCGTGTGTGTTGTCCATGCATGCCAGGGGTGATGATGGCATTACCACGGCCGACGTCGTCCCACCAAGTGTGTTGTATAAGGGAAATAATGGAATCTAACGGCTGATGTTATACGCCTGTCTGTGTTGTCCAAGAGCAATGATGACATGCCACTCCCGAAATAGTATGATTGTGTGTGCTGCCCAAGGGCAGTGATGGCATTCCATTCTAGACATCATCTAACCATGTATGTTTTCCAAGGGCAATTGATGGAGCTACGGATGTGGTGGACTTGGTCGAACCGGGTATGTTGTAAAATTTCATGATAGCATGCCACGAACACCAGACATTATCGGACCTTGTTTTCTTTCAAGGGCGATAAGGCATGCCACGCCTGACATTAGTTGCCGTTTTTTGATTGTGGTCCTAGGGCGAGATGTGATGGAATGCAAAGACCGATGTTGTCTAATGTGTATGTTCTCCAAGGGAGATGATGGCATTCCATGACCGATGTCGTCGACCTGGTTTGCTGTCAATGGGCGAATGTTAGCATGTCACGCCCGATTCGTTGCAAACAGTGTGCTGCACAAGTGAGATAATAGCATTCCCCGCCCGACGTATCCGACCGGTGCTGCCCTAGTGCAATACAGTCAGGACACGCCCTACGTAATCAAATCTTGTGTGATGCAACAAGGGAGATAGATTATTGGCTTGCCAATGCCAACGTCATTACTCCGTATGTGCAGTCCAAAGGCGATTGGATGGGAATTCCATGGCCATGTCGTTCCTCCGTGTTGTATCTCCAAGGACAATAATGGCATTAACACTTGATTTATTCGGATGTTGTGTGATGGCCCAAGGGCTGATGGTACGATTGCCACGCCCATGTCGTTCGACCGTGTGTGTCTTCAATGGCGATTGAAAAAGTGCCACGCAGGAATTCTTTGGACGTGTATTCTATCCAAGGGCGAGTAATTGGCATGCCACGCCCGACATCGTCGAAACCTTACGTCATCTATCCCAAGGGGCGATCTGATGGTTTCATGCCTGACGTCGTCCGACAATGGGGCTGGGCTAAGGGCCATGATGCATGACAGGCTCCACGTAGTCATTACCGCGGTATTCGTATATAAGAATGATGATGGTATACCCACGGCCCGGCGTCCATTCACCATGTATGAGGTCCAAGGGCGCGTTGGCATGTAAACCGCAAGACATCATCCGACCATATGTACTTCCCAAGGGAAGTGATAACCATTCCATGCCGACGTATCCGACGTCTGTACACCAAGGGGGTCCATGCAAGCATGCACACCCGACATTTTCTAATGGTGTGGGTGTCAACAGCGATGATAACATGCCACGACCGACGCTGTCCGATCATAGTATGCTTTCAAAGGGGATGGATACTGGCATTCAACGATTGACGTCGCTTATCATGTGTTAATTTAATGCGATGTGATGGGAATTTCTACGGACGAAGTCATTAAGGCCATGTGTGTGTAGTAAGTGCGATTGATGTCATGCCCACGCTCGACGTAGTGTCCATATGTGCAGTCCTAAGGTGATGATAATGCCACGTGACCAGCGTCCTACCGTGTTGTATGTTATCAAAGGGCCATCAAAGGGTCATATTATGAGTCACATTTAATCCTGTCCGATCGGCGTCCTATTGTGTAGTGCTGCCTAGGGGGAAAGATTGCCATTTCCACGCCCAACATCGTCCGCCCGTCTGGGAAGTCATAGGATTTATAACATGCCACGCTAGGATTGACTGTAGTTCCGCACACTGTCTGTATCCAAGGGTGTGATGTTTGCATTTGCCCGTGTTTACGTACGTTATTAGTTCCGCCAAGTTGTTGGTGGGGGCCTAGGAGGGCCATTGATGGTATGCCACGACTGACGTTTGTTGATCGTGTTTTATCCGAAGGGCCGATGTGGGCCATGGCCCTGCTCGACGTAGTTCGACAAAGTGTGATTCCCAAGGGTAATATGGTATGCACGACTGACGTAGGTCTGATAGTTTTTTTCTATCCCAGGCGATGATGTGTGTCATGCGACGCGTCCAACTTTGTTTCCCACCTTGTTGGTGCCAAGGGAGGAATTGGTCATGTCACGCTCGAATTCATGTGACCGAGCGGTGATTTCCGAATGGCGATGATGCAGTATAACGAGATCCCGACGTCATACGACTTTTGGGCTTATTTAAATGTGCCATGTCAGGCATGCTCTGCAGAGTCATGTCCGATCGTTTGTGTGCATATCCAAGGTGAGATATGTGATAACTGCATACGGCCGACGTCGTCTATTGTGAAGTGTTCCAAGGGTTGAGATACATGCCACAACAAACGTAGTCTTGATCGGTTATGTTGTCCAAAGGGTAATGCTCTTTTTTTTCTTTTTTTGTGGCATTTAACACCGATGTCATTGAACGTGTGTGTGATGCCCAAGAGTGATTAAGACAATTTCCCCGAGCCAGTAGTCCGACAGTATGGTTGTTCTAAGGGCGATTGACACATGAAACGGCCGACTGACCGTCTTATTTTGAAGCTTTCCAGGGTGATATAACATGCCAACAACCAACGTAGATCCGATCGTGTTTGTTGTCCAAGGTGGTAAGATTGTGTGATATCTTAACACTGGACGTCATGTATGAACGTGTGATGCCCAAGGGTGTTGTAGTATGATACATTGCCACGAAGGCCGAAGTCGACCGACGTAATGCTGCCCAAGTCCATGATGTCATTCCAGGCATGGCTAGTCCGATCATTGGTACTTCCAAGAGTGCTGATAGCATTGCGCTCGCCCCACGCGTGCCGACATGTACAGTCGAAAAAGGGCGACTGCTACCATGATGGCA